>MJUU01019728.1:120609-150622 GCA_002080025.1 Modiolus philippinarum
CTGACTTGAGATTTCAAAATGTTGATGAGAAATACTGACATGCATGCAAAAAAACCCTGTTTGGTGAACAAAAAATATAATGCTTTAATGCAAAGAACTTGATAGTATGTTGAAAATCACTAGTAATATTACATGGTAATAAAACATGAAATGAGTTAAACAGAGTGAACTGATTTAAAATTTGTATAGTACATACAAGCAGGGCTTACCAGTTTGGTACTGAATATGATGAAATTCAACTATGATTTCCCTTTATAATGCAGAGAAAATTGTAGACATATTTGTGTTCTTTTGGCTCATTGATTTCTTTCTTATATAGTCAACCATGCATAACAAAAATGAAAGTAAACAAAAAAAAACTTCGTGTAGGTTCCATAATGTCATCTTTTTATAATAGGAGTAGGCACATCTTATCTTTTGGATAATTCAATTTTTCTCTTATACAGTCAATCATGTATAATGAAATTGTGTATAAAACAAAAGCCTGTGTAGACCAAACCTCAAATTTTGTCCTTAGTTTTAAAGCCTTTACCAATTAAAACAATCTAGTACATGTATTAAAAACCCTTGAAAGTAAAAAATGGAATTTGTCCTTAGTTTTTTGTAGTCAAATTTTGATCTAACTTCAATTTATAACACAGGGATATACAAGAAATGAGAAGAAGATTGGTTGTACACAACCCAGAAGAGTGGCAGCCATGTCAGTAGCAGCTAGAGTGGCAGAAGAAATGGGTTTTAAACTGGGAAATGAGGTGAATTTGTAACATTTTGCAAATATAGTGACTATTTGGAACTGAGAAAAAAAAGCATATTTGTATATCAGGTCAGATGAAATTCTACTAATTAAGTTTACTTGACCTTATAAATGAAGAAAGCCACTTGACTAAGGAAAAGATCCTTATCTTATTAAAAGGTCACACTGTGAGTGCCTTTGTTCTGAATGTTGTGGTTTCTGGTTCTGTGCTTTGTGTCTGTCTGGCGTCATTGTTTTTGTGTCTAACGTCATTGTTTTCTGTGTTCTCGTTTTTGCCCTGTCTTTGGACTTCGATTTTTGTGAATGTCACCCCTTTGTTCCTTCGGTATTCTACTGCCGTTGTTTGATTGTCACTTAAGTTAAAGAACATTGTTGCATAGTTCAAATGCTTTTTCCTGGATCCTTAAATATCTGACTGTCAGGTTCAAGGTCTTATAAATACTTTATAAATACGTTGGCTCTATACACTATATTAATATATAAACATATGCATACTGTCATTGGATGACTGTCTGGCTTTATAATTCAGCAATTCAACATTTATTTTTAGACAATACATCGGCAAATGATTACCGAAGCAAAAATAATGAAAGGGGGGATTCCAAAATCAAAAATCCCAAAATCATAGCATTTCATATCCAACACGAATTGGGACACCATGACAAAGACAAAACAAATACTGTGAAAGTACTATTGTTTGTGGGGTTCCAATTTTCGTGGATTTCATGGTTGCTGAAAACCATGAAATTAAATTCCCTATGAAATGGATTTTTCCAAAGAGTTTTAATGCATAGAATTCGAAACCATGAATTTAAGTACCCACGAAATAATGATATCTATGAAGACCACGGATATTGGTGTCCACGAATAAAAGTATTTCCACAGTAGACAAAAATGAATAAGAATGCCACAAAACTAAAGCACTAGCAGTGTGAACCCCTACAAAACTGAGATATCATCAGGTGCTCCTGAAGGGTAAGCATAATACATTCGTGACAAGTGTACATGTAACAGCAGTTATGAGGCACCAGAAAAGAATTCTTAATAATATAAAAGAGGGTGAACAACTTTTTGATATTTGTAGGCTTTGAAGCACCAGATTACATAACTGATCATTTTATTAACAGATTGGTTATAGTATCAGATTTGAGGATTGTACTTCAGAGAGAACCATGGTTAATTACATAACTGATTATTTTGTTTGACAGGTTGGATACAGTATCAGATTTGAGGATTGTACCTCAGAAAGAACCATGGTTAAATACATGACAGATGGAATGTTGTTACGAGAATTTCTGTCAGAACCAGATTTGGGAGGATACAGGTATATGTTTTATATTTTTTTACTCAATGATTGTGTAAAATCTTGATTAGATAGATAATATAGGAAGATAATAAGAAAGCTAATAAAATTTTGTGTTAGTAGTGAATGAGTATTAATCTTTTTTTATACGACCGCAAAAAAATTTTTGAGGTCGTATAATGGTATGATACTGGCAGCGGCGTCCTCGGCGCCTGTGGACACTTCGTTTCCGCGCGATAACTTAAGTTCTGGTTGACCAATCTTTATGAAATTTTAACACAATGTTTCTTGGCACAAAGGGAAGGCTGGGATTGCTTATGGGTATTGTAGCCCTCCCGTTTCTGAAAAAAGGCCAAAAAGGGCCAAATTGGGTGTTCTCATATATTAGGTTGTAGAATATTTATTATCTATCAGATTTTTATGGGGTTTCTTTCAGTGTGCTCCTTATTAAATTTCCAATCAGTAGTATGTCAACGGATTTCACATTGCATGTACCGTTCATGAGATAAATGGGGCCCTAATACGGGGAATCCCCCCAAATTTTTTAAATTTTTAGTCTGATTTTGATGCAGTTTTTTTCAATGAATTCCTTATGAAAAATTAGTGTGAAAGCGCTCAATTATTAGATTTTTGCTAACTTGTTTCCATTTTGAGCTGTGAGGGGCCAAATGGGACCAAAATTGCAAATTTGCAGATTATGTAAAACTTTCATTTTTCATCGGATTTTGATGGGATTTTTTTTCTTTGGATTCCTCTTGATGTAAGCATTCAGTAGTATTCAACAGATCTAACGTAGCTCTTACCGTTTCCGAGATATAAGGGGTTAAAGGGGCCGAAACTGCAAGTTTGCAGATTTCCTTAAATTTTTATTTTTCATGGGATTTCCACAGAATTTTTTTCTTTGGATTCCTTTTGATATAAGCTTTCATTAGTTTGTCAATGGATTTGGCAAAGCTCTTACTGTTTCAGAGCTATAAGGGGTCAAAGAGGAATCATAAGGAGTCATAAAGGCTAATTTTTATTTTCCTTAGTTTGTGTCCAGCTAATCACTGGGTCTATCTCCTTATTGTGTCCATCTAATTATTGTGTCAAGTATGTCCATACTTACTTTAAAATTACACTTGTTCAAATTTCAGTGGTCGACATGCTGCAGTCGTATCATGCTGGGCTCGGCGTAGCCCTTTATTATATAACTGGTGGAGTGTAGCTGAAAGTGAAGAGGATAGTAGATTTTAATTGTCTAGCAAATATTGTTATTTTAGTCCCACATAACTTATTCATTTAAAATTCCTTAAAATAGTGATGTATAATTAGTGCTGAAACTTTTTTATCAGTAACTGTTTTACTCTAAGTAGATCAAGCCTAACAAAAATATCAAACAGAATGTTTATTATTTTAAGATATTTTGTAGGTCTTAACACATATATTCAAAAAATAATAATAATAAGAATGATATGTCACTGAACATCTTTTCTGTTATCAGGCTTTGAAATCAGGCCAAAGTCAGTATTTTGTAGCAATATTTACAAAGAATATATAGGAAACTCCAGGAAAATACTTATTGTTTAGCTATCATATGAATTTTTTTTTTAATTTTTTTTTTTTAAAAAAGAGTTAAACTTCAGCGTCACTGTTTGATTAAGAGAGACTTTTTATGCAGTTTACAACATAGAAAATATTGAATTCAAAAGAGGAAAGTGAATGATATACATATGTCCATTTATTATGACTTCACAATGGAAAGGATGCGAAAAGCACATTCCAGTTTGAAAATTAAGTAAATTCTGCATCCGACTTTATCTTAGCAAAATAGGCTAATTGAATGTGTTGTGTCTTAGTGTTGATCTACCTTAAAAGTTATAAGGCTGTTTCAAGTTCAGTGTTTTCAATGTTTTTCCTTGGATTAAAAGGGAAAAAAATTGTAGTTTGTAAAAAAAGTATGTAGACAGCCAAAAAATTGCAGATAATATAAAATATAGTTATATACAAATGTACAATATCATATAGTATAAAAAGCATAAAGCATAAGATGTAAAGAAAAACTTTTATGACTCAAACACCCAAGGGACCTATGTAAACAGTTTGAGTTAGAGGGGTATTGGAGATATTGAGGATCAGGATCTATTTACATTTTTATACGCCCACAAAAATTTTGAGGTAGTATAATGGTATGGTGCTGTCGTCGTCTTTGTCGTTGTCGTCTGTAGACACTTATGTTTTTGGTCAATAACTTTAGTTCCGAAAGATCAATCCTTACCAAATTTTAACACAATGTTCATTTGCACAAAATTAAGGCTTGGATATGTTTTTGTTATTGTGGCCCCGTCCGTTTTCAAAAAAAAGGGAAAAAAGGGACAAATTGGGTGTTTTCATATATTGGGCTGTAGAACTTTTATTGGGCCCCGCCATGAAATTGCAGCTCCCTATAGTAATCAGCCTGTCGGTCCGTCTGTCTGTCTGTCTGTCTGTCTGTCTGTCAGCATTTTCTATGTCGTACGATAACTCAAGATTGCTTTGACAGATTTTTATGATTTTGAACTTGACCAAAGGAAGCTCCCTTTCATTTTTGAGGAAAATCGAAAAATGATTTTTGGGAAAAAACTTTGTTTTTAAAAGAAAAAATGCGTATTTTGAGAATTATTTCTATGTCGTACGATAACTTTAGATTGCCTTCAAGGATTTGAATGATTTTGATACTCAAGGTTGTTCTTGACCAAAGGAAGCTCCCTTTCGTTTTTGAGGAAAATCAAAAAATGTTTTTTGGGGAAAAAACTTCGTTTTTATATGAAAAAGTGCACATTTTGAGAATTAGCTCTATGTGGTACGATAACTTAAGATTACCTTCAGGGATTTGAATTATTTTGATACTCAAGGTTGTTCTTGACCAAAGGAAGCTCCCTTTCATTTTTGAGGAAAATCAAAAAATGATTTTTGGGAAAAAACTTTGTTTATATATGAAAAAATGCATATTTTGAGAATTAGCTTTGTCGTATGATAACTTAAGATTGCCTTCAGAGATTTAAATGATTTTGATACTCAAAGTTGTTCTTGACCAAAGGAAGCTCCCTTTTTATTTTGAGGAAAATTTGAAAATCATTTTTGGGAAAAAACTTTGTTTTTATATGAAAAAGTGCATATTTTGAGAATTAGCTCTGTTGTTTGATATATAACTTTAAATGACCTTCATATATTTTTTCAATGTTTTGATTTGATCTGAACAGATGAGACATAAGTTGTCAAAATGGCCATATACAGAAACTATATTTACAATAACTTAGGATTTTGTTGTCTATGTTTATTTCCCCTAAATTGTTATATGATTTCCATGAAATTCCGCAATCATGTTTTGGGACATGCAAGGGGGTGGGGCCCTTTTTGACTTTGTCAGTATTTTAGTTATTTATCAGAATTTGATTGGGTTTCTTTCTCTGTGCTCCTGAGGAAATTTCTGATCTGGGATATGTCAACGAATTTCATGTTGGATGTACCGTTCATGAGATAAATGGGCCCAAAAAGGGTGAATCTCAAAAATTTTAATTTATAAATTTTGTCCGATTTTGATGCAGCTTTCCACAGTTGGTTCCTTATGAAAAATCAACATAACATATAACCATTAGATTTTTGATAACTTGTTTCCTTTCAGAGCTATGAGGGCCAAAAGGGGCCAACATTGCAAATGTTCATATTGTCTTTAATTTTTAGCTCACCTCACGAAGTGAGGTGGGCTTATGTGATACCCCTAGCATCCGCATCGGCATCCAAATAGGAGAATGGATAAGGTCCATTCCCAGCTACTGACATGACCCACATCAAACATATTGGTATGTATAATGCATTTTTGGATGACAACAACAATGCATGCTTTAGATGCTGTTTCTGACCTACATTTTACGCATGAGCGACTTGGTTAGGTAGAATGGTTAAAGTCCATTCCTGGTTACTGACATGTCCCACATCAACCATATTAGTATGTATGATGCATTTTGGGATGACAACAACAATGCATGCTTCGGATGCTGTCTCTGACCTACATTTTATGCATGAATGACTTGGCTAGGTAGAATGGTTAAGGTCTATTTCTGCTTACTGACATGTTCACATCAACCATATTGGTATGTGTCATGCATTTTGGGATGGCAGTCTTTGACCTACATTTTAAGCATGAATGAATCTGTTACAAAGAATGATTATAGTCCATTCCTGTTTACTGACATGTTTAACATGTGACAATGCTGTGCAACGAGGTGAGCTTAGCAGGCTGTGGCTGCTTCTATGTTTATTTTTTATAGGATTTTGATGGATTTTTTTTCTTAAGATTATTCTTGTTATAAGCATTCAGTAAAATGTCAACAGATTTGGCATATATCTTACCCTTTCCGAGATATAAGGGGTCAAAGGGGCCAAAATAGCAATTTTTCATCAGATTTTGATGGGATCTTTTTATTTTAGATTCCTCTTGTTGTAAGCTTTCAGAGGTATGTCGACAAGTTTAGCATATCTCTTACTGTTTTTGAGTTATAAGGGGTCAAAGGGGCCAAAATCTCAATTTTATTCCCTGCCACACGAAGTGGCGAGGTATTATGTGATACCCTCAGTCGTGTGTCTGTCCATCCGTCTGTCCGTCCCCTGAAGGTTTCCGACTGATAACTTGTGAAGGAAATAACATAAGATCTTCAAACTTGGTATGTGACTTGTTTACCACAAAACTCAGGCCAAGTTCGATTTTGGGTTGAGGGGATGAAGGGGTTCTGGAGTTATGCCCCTTTTAAATTTGAAATTTTTCAAATTTTAGGGTTTCCGACTGATAACTTGTGAATGAAATAATATTTTGTCTTCAAACTTGGTATGTAACTTGTTAATAACAAAACACAGGCCAAGTTCTAATTTGGGTTCAGAGGTCCAAGGGTTTCTGGAGTTATGCACCTTGAAACTTTGAAATTTTGCGAATTTTTGGGTTTCCGACTCATAACTTGTGAATGAAATAATATATTGCCTTCAAACTTGGTATGTAACTTGTGTACCACAAAACTCAGACCAAGTTCGATTTTTTGGTTCAGAGGAAATTTTGCAAATTATAGGGTTTCCTACTGATAACTTGTGAATGAAATGACAAACTGTCCTCTAATTTGGTATGTAAGTTGTTTGCCATAAAACACAGGCCAAGTATAATTTTGGGTTCAGAAGTACACAGGGATCTAGAGTTATGCCTCTTTAAACTGAAATTTTGTGAAACGTGGGGGTATCATGTAATGCACCATTACTATTTTTCAAGATATGCAAAATCTTTATTTTTTAAATCGCATTTTGTTGGGAATTTTTTTTCTTTGGATTTGATGTAAGCTGTCAGTAGTATGTCAATAGATTTAGCATAACTCATACAGTTCCTAGCTTTCAGGGATCTAAAGGGATAATTTTATGTTCCCTAGTTCGTGTCCAGCTTATTACTATGTCAAGCTACTTATTCTGTCCATCTAGATATGGTGACAAGCTCTTTACTGTGTCCACATTGACTTTAAATTACACTTGTTCCAATTTTCAGTGGTCGACTTGCTGCGGTCGTATCATGCTGCGCTTGGCGTAGCCCTTTATTACAAAGGGACACAAAAAGGATTTGGGACACCCATAGTGTTCAAGGTATTGCAGTGTGAGCCATGAAAGTTCAACTGTATATTACATGTAAGTCAGAGCATTTACAAATAAATAACATTAAGGATGTATTCTCCTGAGGTTTCAGTCCCGATAAGATCTTGTTTGTGAATAATTCTTTAAACTTGTCTTATGAGTAAAAATTTTTTATTGATTTATATCGTATAATGATATTTCCAAATGGTGTCAAAAAATTATGTACCTATAACCAGAAGTTTTCGAGAAATTACAAATTCTAATTTTTGACCAAAATTGACCACTGATCCCAGTCAGAATTTAGCGTATTTAGGGTAGGGGTAATAAAAATCATTTTTTAAAAAAAGTATGCATCTTATTCATATGATTTCTTTTCTAAAGTCTTTAAGATATTATTGCCCAATTATTTAAAACAAAAAAATGGTGAGTTTTGATAGTTCTGTTGATGGAAAATTTGAAAAATCTTGGAATTTTACAGATTTTATGATGTCTTGAATTCTACCTCAAAAAGCAACATTTTCGTACAAAACTTTCTTATATCAACACGGACCTATGTTTTTTATTAGTAATACTTCTTCAGATTAACAAGATCTAACAATCTGGAAACTTTGACAAAAAACTTGATTGTAGAAATCAGTATTTTTTGCAAAAAATGACTCCAAAATAGGCCAAATTTGATGATATTTGCACAAAACCACCAAAAATAGAGGTTTTCAACTGATGATAGCACAAAAATATGTACATGGACATATTTGTTTCTCTTCACAAATAATTTTTTCATGGTCTCAGTAGTCAACCCTTTTGGCTAATTTAACATTAAAACACCTAATAGTTAGCCAATTTTCGGTAAATTAAGACTTGGACAGTTATTTTAGCCAATTCCCATTATATTTCCCATGTCCACATTAAATTAGACATTGTCACTGTAAAATTAGCCATGTCCATGTTAAATTAGACCTTTTTTGGTTAAATTGAATACACATCACTGTTTTTACCCATTTTAATTTAAACTGGAGATGGCTAATTTTACAGTGACAAGTCTAATTCAAAAGGGAAAAGGATAATATAACAAGAATTGGATAAAAATTAGGTGTTTTCTGTTAAATTAAACAAAAACGGATTATATTAGCCAAAAAAGTTTACTAGTGTCTTCGCATTTTAAAAATATAGGTTTCGAGAAAAACTTGACGCAGGAAAATTTTGGCGTCTCAGGAGAATACATCCTTAACTATGTAAAAAATGATCACACAATACAAGTGCTGTCATTGGCAGTAAGATTGAAGGAAGAGGATGTCAAATGAACAGTCAATAGGGTTTTGTCATGTGACAACATGTATTTACTACAAAATTCCAATTTGAATACATTTCTGTCCAACACATGACACCCTAGGATTATACATTCAAGAATTTGATTTTTGACGTCATGTCCAAAATGCAACAAATTAGGTACTTTACCTCACTAGAAAGTTTGAAAACAGAATGAAAGTTACAGGCGCTATTAGAAAACACCTGTAACTTGGTGCTTCCAGTTGAGACATATATACTTGGCCTGTAAATTTTTGATAAATGACAATTTGCAACCCATATATACCCCTAAATTTTTGATATATATATGGGTTTCAAATTGTTATTTTCCAAAAATTTAGTGGTCAAGTTGTGGCAAATGATGCATATTCAAGTCATTAAACAAAGATTGCTAGAGCAAATGGTATAGCTGGGTACCACAAAGAGTAAAATATAATTGTGTATGTACAGTGATATATCATGGGTATAACCAGTCTAACATTTTTAAATGAAATATATATTGTTCTAAAGAATGAGATAGCAACATAGATGAAAATATTAGAATAATGTAACATCATGCCAAGTTTCTTTATATGATGAAAAAACTTGACAACTGATAAAAATAGATAAATATGTCACTACTCAAAATAACAGAAGTACCAGTACAAGGTATGTATTGTCAAAAACATTCTCTGTGATATTTGAGTATTCTGATAATACCACACAATTTTTGTTCAGTCACTATTGTTGAAATAAATGTAAAGAAAAAGAATTGAATTGAGATAATTTTTTTCAGTGTGATGATAATTGATGAAGCTCATGAAAGAACATTACATACTGACATATTGTTTGGTTTGGTGAAGGATATAGCTAGATTTAGACCTGATCTCAAACTACTCATATCTAGTGCTACATTAGATGCAGAGAAATTTTCTGAGGTATATATTATAGATGAGGCATTCACAAACAAGTGTTTTCTCTTATGATTTGAATATTTTAGTTACATTATTAATGGCATAACAGACAGTAAATTGGCCAAAGGGTTGTTTCATTGTGATGTTAATCCAGGGTAAAACAAATTTATTCTTATGATTCCCTCAAGTTATCTATGTGTGAATGATGATATTAATTCTGTGTTCCAGTGATTCCTCAGGTGTATCCAAAATATTTGGAATTAAACAAAATACCATATAACAGGTTATTTATATTGATAAAAACTTTCTCAAATGCAAGAGGAAAAAGTATGCAAAGAAAATTTAGCTTTTCAAATTTTCATGTCTTATGTATGTTTCCATATTTTTTTTCAATAGAAATGAATTCTTGAATTTGTATATTTGTAAACATTATTTATGAATTAAATTATATACAAGGAGCTTCATTTGGATTCAACGGTACATATCTTCACATTGTCGATGCATAAAATTATATGTCACAAAGAACTTGAAATCATAAAGATGTTCTGCAAATTGGCATGGAGGAGACATATTTATAATGTTCGATGGACAAACAGAAATTTGAATATGACCTATGAAGGAATCTTGTTGTCACTTATCAGCTTCAATTTCATTTGACTAGATCTTTAAATATCATAGGGGTAAAAAAAAATGATTTATGCATCACATTTATGCATGCACTCACATCATTACCCTTTCCCCATAAAACATGATAAGACAGTACGAAAATTGACATCATAAATTCAAAATACGATCAGCAAATATCATAAAGATTACAGCAACACTTATATGAACTGTTATATACATGTACATTATTCATATGGAAAATAATTTTGTTGAGAAAAATATTGAAATATACTGTAGTCAAATATTTTTATTTTTGTTATATTGTAGTTTTTTGATGATGCACCAATTTTCCGTATACCTGGCAGAAGGTATCCTGTAGATATTTACTACACCAAAGCCCCAGAGGCTGACTACCTTGATGCTGCAGTTGTTTCTGTACTCCAGATACATGTCACTCAACCTGAAGGAGATATATTGGTGTTTCTGACTGGTCAAGAGGAAATTGAAACATCCAATGAAATGCTACAGGTATAAATGGGTAGTGCTTTATAGGTTTAACTTGAAGGTATATTATACTCCCACTCAACGAGTGGGTAGTATGTTGGAATACCCTTGTCCATCCATCCGTCATTCCATCCTTCTGTCCATCCGTCCATCCATCTGTCCTTCATTCCGTCATTCGGTCTGTCCGTCCGTCCGTCTATCCGTCCATCCATCTGTCCGTCATTCCGTCATTCCATCCGATATTTTTTCATCACAAAATTCTCTGGTCTCCATTAAGGGATTCATTTGAAATTTGGTATGCTGCTTTGTTAGCTCACCTGGCTATGCCAGGGTGAGCTTTTGCCATCACTTGGCGTCCGTCTTCCGTCGTCCGTCCGTCGTTAGCTCACTTTAAAAAATCTTCTCCTCTGAAACTACTGAAGGGATTGGTTTGAAACTTTATAGTAATCATCTATGACATGTTCTGTACAAACGATCCTCATTTTATTATGATCCCGATGAAAAACATGGCAGTCGGTGCTAAAAATAGTACCTAGGGGTATATTGCAGTTTTTAGCCAATAACTCAAAAACTGATGCAGATATAAAAAATCTGACATTTGGTAAAATTGTTCAGAATGATGAGATCTATCTACCCTGCAATTTTGAAGAAAATCAGAAAACCTGTCTCAGAGCTACAGCCCTTTTTCCGTAAAATTTTCAAAATTTAAGCCTTTTTATTTTTTATTTCAAAAACTGTAACAGATAGAGGTGAAGTGTAAATTGCAAAAATGTTCAGCATATCAAGATCTACATACCTGTGTTGTAGTTATTGACTCTTTTTCACAAAAAAAAAATTCAATGCCATATGGTTATGGGTTATTTCCCTTTAAAATCTGTTTTCAAATCTTCTTTAGTTTACTTTTCTCTTTTAAGTTTTAGAGAAATTCACTGGTATCTCTTTCTTAAAAATAATTATTTGTTACATAATCAAGAGCAAAAAAGTATTTTTTTGTACAAATTTTTACATTTTTTTGCAAAAATACTTCATAAACTATACTTATTTCACAAATTTATAATAGTTGTATATTAATACATGTTGCAAGTATGTTTGCCTACCATGGAAATATCATTCCCGGTAAATACTGATGTAGCATCTTACCTTCAATGTCTGCTTAACTTTCTGACTGACCTGCATGGCTATGCCTGGGTAATTTTTGTTTGCCCACCTTGCAAACATCTCTCCCAGATAAATGTTGAAGTAGCATCTTAACTTCATTGCCTGCATAACTTTATAACTGACCTGCATGGCTATGCCTTGCCATCACTGTGTCAGTGGTCTGTCTATCATAAACTTTTCATTCAAACATCTTCTCTAAAACTGCTGGGTCAATTGGAACCAAACTTGGGCACAATGGTCCTTAGGTGGCCCCTTTTTAAAAAAATGTCTGGCAAGTCCGTATCATATCAAAGAAAAATTTTGTCCGGCAAGTCTGCACGTCATCCAAGATGTCCACCAGCGGGGAACTTTGTCCAAAATTGGACGATATTGCAAAAATCTTCTCCTCTGAAAATACTGGGCCAATTGGAACCAAACTTAGTCACAATGGTCCTTAGGTGGCCCCTTTTAGATGGCTGCAGGAGGGAACTCATTTTTAACATTCGACCCTATAGGGAAACATATTCATAGATTTTCTCCTCTGAAAGTACATGGCCAATTGGAATCACACTTAGTCACAATGGTCCTTACTTGGTCCCCTTCATAAAATGTGTCTGGCATGTCCGCATAGCATCCAAGATGGCTGTCAGTGGGGAACATTGTATAACCTTGGACCCCATGGGAAATCGTTTAAAGATCTCCTCTGAAAATACTATGCCAATCGGAACCAAAGTGAGGCACAATTATCCTTACATGGTCTTCTTCAAGAAAGGTGACAGTTGGTCTTCACCCCATCAAAAATAGCTGCCAGTGGGGAACATAGTTTAATTTTGGATCATATAACATCAGCAAACTTCAAAATGAGACCCTTAAACGTTGTGATTATTTTGACTTATTGTGTCAGCATGACCCAGGTGAGCAATACAGGCTCTTGAGAGCCTCTTGTTGTAATGAGTTGTGGGTTGTAAGCTATTTTTAGCACCTTCTGATATCAACTTCCTGTTTGAAGGGACTTTGAAATTTTACTGCATTGGTTATAATAGTGAAATTTGTCACAAAATTCTCCTATCACCTTGAAGGGATTCATTTGAAATTTGGTATTCTGCTTTAATGTAATGAGTTGTGCATTGTAAGATATTTTAAGTGCCTCTGATATCAACTTCTTGTTTGACAGGTCTTTGAATTTTACTGTATTGGTCAATTGTGAAATTTTCATCACAAAATTCTCTGGTCTCCTTAAAGGGATTCATATAATTTTGATGTGCTGCTTTGTTTCATAAGTTGTGTCTTGTGAGTGATCTTTAGTGCTCTCTGATATCTACTTCCTGTTTACAGGAATTTGAATTATTACTGTATTTTTCATAATATTGAAATTTACATAATTTTGTCACAAGCTTTGTTGTATGCTGCATTTTCTGACTTATTGGTTACTTCATTCTGTTTATTTCTTGAGGATTGAATAATTATGTTCATACTTGCATCGTGTCCACACTTGTACTGTGTCAACACCTATATTGTGTCCACTCACACTTAAATGTGCACAAACCATATTGATTCAGGGTTCAACGAGTAGGGGTATGACTGGTTTCCTTTCGGTTTAGCTCTTGTTGTGTTTTAGATTGACAAGGGGAAATTGAAACTTGATATTGTGTGTCAGATTAAATTGTACATATTCATCATTGTGGAGGATTTATTCTAATGTTTCTAATTCATGTGCAGTATTTTGAAAGAGGTAAAAATGTATTGCCATTTTCCATATATTTGGTTCCTCACTATGCTACATGTATTTCTGTCAAATGTTAACACAAAGGACATTCAGAAAAAAAAGAACCCTTAACATATTATCATTCTCCAACATTATGCTTCTGTAACTTTAAAAATTGATGTATACAAATGTCAGCTCAAATACAAAAAGTAGCAGATGCCTTATAGAAATCAGTGTTTCTTTGCATTTGTTCATAACAAAATCATGTCTTGGCTTCTAACCTTTTCGTTCTTTGGAATATTCTTTTATTAATGAGTATGTGATTAAAAATTCAACAAGGTTACAATGTATGTGTCTTAAACTAGGATTGGTGACAGTGACCTTAGAATTCAACATAAAACTTGTATGGCTGTTCAGCATGACCCATATAGATGAATACCATCTCCTGTGTATCTTGTTTATGCTTAACATGAAGATACCAAGTGCAGACTAATTAATAAAAATCTCATATTAATAATTTTATTAATGTTAAAAATTAAAATTTTTATATCTAAATTGTAGAGCATGATATGCAACATAGATAAGATTTCATGACAACAACAAATTTATTGCTAGGTAACTGTTATGTCAATTTCAGTTCCGAGTCTTAAATTTAGTAACTGTTGTAAATTTCTATTATTGTCATTATTTGATGCAGCTTTTTGGTGATTCATTATTTAAAACTTTATCTACACATGAATATTGAGTGAATAAAATGTGAAACTGTACATTACGAATGTCCTTTAGTAAAAAATATACGCATGTGGTAAAAAATATTGTTGGAATTAGAACATAGCTTTGTTTCCAAAAACAAAGAAGAGAGTCATATTAGAACCAGATTGAAAAACATGACATGATTCTTAATGTTCATGCATTGAAGTCAATTTTGATATAAAGAAATTGGAATTTTCAATTTCAGTTACACCAGCTTTAGTCAGCCTTGTATCAAGTACTTTTCAAATTTGCCATAAATTTTGTTTAAGCTCAAGGCTAGTGTTTAAGCCATTTATATCCTTTCAGTTTTCATACTGAAAAAAAAATTATTATTATAATATTTACAGGAAAGAACCAGAAAACTGGGCAGCAAAATCAAGGAGTTGATTATTTTACCTATATATGCCAATCTACCATCAGACATGCAGGCCAAAATATTTGAACCAACACCTCCAGGTGCAAGAAAGGTAACTGGAAATATTAAATGTATGTTAAATGGGAGATGTGAATGTGAAAATGTCCTAATATATCTGTACAGCATGGTACAGTTATAAAGATTAATCAATTATCTCACTGTACCAAGTTAAATATGGTCAAAGGAAAGATAATTTAATAAACAATGAAGGGATATGGAGTAAAAGCAAATGAGACAAAATCTCTACAAATACGTGGGAAAAACAAGCAAAGGAACAACGCTTTTATTGTTGTTCTTCATTTTGAAGTGGCCATGAGGCCTTCAACAATAAGCTGTGCTCATACCTCATAGTAAGTCCAAGATTGCCCCTAGCACTGGTTTAAGGGCATACGATACAGTATAGATCCCATATTGATTTTTTCACGAAAATCCAGTCTAACCTTAATTTTGATATGAGGATTCCAAATTTGAGAAGAAAAACATACCTTCATGACTTATTTTTTGAGATATTTAACGTTGAAAATGGCTAATTTTAGGGCAAAACCTAATAATTTGCGTTTTTTATGGGAATTTTTAAATGTTTGTTATTTTCGAAGTACTTGGGCTATTTTAGTTCTGTTTTTTGATCTGTAATGCTCATTTCATCGCCTTTAAATTGGATTATGACAAAATTTATTAACAACATCCGATATATCGCTTATTGGTGATTTTGTATATATAATGCTAAATTATAGCTATATTTATGGATTGAAATCGAGATATACAAAAAATTGAGTATTGATTTTTCCTTCATAATTTGGCAAATGGTTCTTTTGATAGCCTACTTTGGAAACTAGTGAGAAAATAGGGGGTCCATGTGATAGTTTTTACGATATTTGAGAAAAACTGTCAAAAATTTACCACAAAATAATATTTTGGCGGTAAATGACGTTGCATTGTATTTATCTCGATATAACGTCATTCATCTTTACCCGCAGATTTTTCTTCGTTCTATTTGCAATAATTCAGCAGGTGGTAGAGTATCGCAAATAAGTGTCACAAATATTTGTTTCAAACTGGTTGTCGCACGATACATTTTTTTGTCAATTCCAATAATAGTCTCACATGGTGCAAGACGAAAAATATATATTAGAAAGTGTGGTCCATCTTCGTGTGACCCATACATAGGACGATGTTATGTCCGTTTATGTAAATTCAGTTTAATGTTTAAATAACAAGCGAAGTACCAATTAACGGAAGAATGTCGTTGGCTGAGGGAGATGAGTTTCCTATTGATCCATGTCGAAAAATCTATCAATTATTTAGTGTTTTTATTCAATTCTTACAGCACGGAAAATTTGGATCTTGAATTGTCTTAATTAATGAACCAAAAATGAAAACAACATTAATTTTATCCTACAAGGTATAGAAGATGACCGGGCATTTTACAAACTATTTAACATTGTAGATGAACGAGGGTCCTCATGGGGGAGTCCTAGGAATCAAATAATCATTAAACTTTTGCCTTGGTAATCAAATAATAATTAAATTTTTACCTTGGTAATCAATAAATTTTTGGCTAAGTAATAAAAAAATATATAAAAATGCAAGCTAATAATCAAATAATCATTAAATAAATGCTCTCGTAATCAAATAATCATTAAAAAAAAATACCCCGATAATCAGGTAATCAAGAAACCCATGACGGGCCTCATGAACCAATCCCGTATTCATTTGGTATAGTAATAACTTAGTCGTACACCTTCACAACATATAGTGTCTACGGTATATAGCTGTTGTAGTCTTGTTCAAATACACAGTCGATCATTCGCGGTTGCAATAGTACACTTTAACGTTTTACGTATCCCCCCGCCCCACCAAATACCGATCACAGGCGCTAAGTTCGTTCAATGTTAAAATAAAACTATAAATATAGTATTATTTGAACATTTAACGAGCCTAGCCCCTGTGATACCGATGTGACATTTTAGTGTAAAATGTAATTACAACACTAAAGCGATGTTAATTTTCTTACGTTGTATATTGATATAACAAATGTGTTGTGAGTAAGATCCTGGAGACTGCATTTCGCAGTGATAAATACAGTGGTGTGGGTTACTTTTCAAACTAATACTGTCCTTTTCCCGCGAATTCACGACTTGTTTTTGAGCGACGTCACGAAAATCGGGAAAACGTTACAACTCTACATAACAACGTTATTACCTCCCCTGTAACTGTATCGTATGCCCTTAAGTGGAATTCATTGCTGGATGTCGAGCAACGCTACTTCTATGTTTATCATGTCATGGATGAGGGATCGTCAACAAACATAAAATCAACAAGCAAAGTATTCTTACAATTGCTGTCATCCATTAACTTCTTTTGATACGGAAATTAAAATGATCTTCCCCTCGAGCAAAAAGCTTACTTAGAGCAGGGAGATAATCAACAAATGTGTCTCATTATACCTGCACAAGGTGCTGGCTAGCAATATGTGTCAGGAGATTTTTTTTTAGGAGTCGGAAAGTTGTTTAAGAACAATCAATCAATCATGATATTAAGATAGGCAAAAATGCTGATTTAGAATGTAACACAAGATTTGTGCATTTTTAGCTCACCTGGCCGAAAAGGCCATGTGAGCTTTTGCCATCACTATGCGTCCATCGTCCGTCATCCGTCTGTCAACAATTTCAAAAATCTTCTCCTCTGAAAGCACTGGGCCAAATGTAACCAAACTTGGCCTGAATCATCACCAGAGTATGGCTTCTCAAAATTGTGTTCGATTAGGCGGTAGGTCAAACAACATGGCCGCCGTTGCTAAAAATAGAACATAGGGGTAAATTGCAGTTTTTGGGCAATAACTCAAAAACCGTTACAGATATCAAAAATCTAACCGAGCAAAAATGATCAGCATGGCAAGATATACCTGCCGTGCAATTTTGAAGAAAATCTGAAAACCCATCTCGGAGTTATAGCCCTTTTCCCGTTAAATTTTCAAAATTTTTGCATTTTTTATACGACCGCAAAAAAATTTTTGAGGTCGTATCTTGGTATGATACTGGCGGCGTCGGCGTCGGCGTCGGTGTCGGCGTCGTCGGTGTCTGTAGACTTTTCGTTTCCGTGCGATAACTTCAGTTCTAGTTGATCAATCCTTATGAAATTTTAACATAATGTTNGAAATTTTGAAGAAAATCCATAAACCCTTGTAGGAGTTATTGCCCTTTTTTCACCGAATTTTTAAAATTTTCGTATTTTTCATCTTTTATTTCTAAAACTATAGAAGATGAAGGTCAAGTGTAAACTGATGAAATGTTTGCCATGCTGTGGTGTCTTCAAAACTGACGTTGAAAATTGTTCCTTGACCGCCATTTTCAAAATGGCTGCCCCCAAAAAAGGCGGGAAAATTCAACATTTTCCGATTTCAATGAAATTTGGTTTCCAAATAGATATTGATGTTGTGAGTTCAAATCCGGTGTTGAAAATTGTTCGTTGACTGCCATTTTCAAAATGGCCACCAAAAAAGGCGGGAAAATTCAACATTGTCTGATTTCAATGAAATTTGGTTTCCAAATAGATATTGATGTTGCAACTTCAAAACCGGTGTTGAAAATTGTTTGTTGACTGCCATTTACAAAATGACGTCTCGACTTTAAAACTGGTGTCGAAAGTGGTCCTTAGCAAGAACGTTTTTTGTCAAAAAAAGCCCAACAAAGAAATATAGTAAAACATGATCAGACTTTAAAAACAGTTCAAAATATTGGAGGTGTTTGAGCTACAAGAGTTTGAGAAACTGAAGATCAACTGTATAACTTACAATGTTTCCTTGATTAAGGCAACTGAAAGCCAGGTGAGCGATACAGGCTTCTGGGAGCCTCTGGTTATGTCAGCCATCTTGGGTAATTTTATTACTGTCAAAGTTTACAGGAAAATATACACAATGAAAATACATTATACCACAAACTTATAATAATTGTATTTATTGTCCTGGAAGTGGCATTAAATTTTACTCATAAAAATGTTATTAAAACAAAAATGTGAATAATGAATAATGAATTAATTCTTATAGACCCAACACTTAGAATTTATCAGGGATTAATAACAGTTTCACACTACACAGTCCTGATTTAATATTTACAAAATATTTTACAGGTGATATTAGCAACAAACATAGCAGAAACTTCATTAACCATTGATGGCATCAAATATGTAATAGATCCTGGATTCTGTAAACAAAACAGTTACAATGCCAGAACAGGGATGGAATCCTTGGTAGTTACACCAATATCTAGGGTGAGTTATCTCCCATGTAGCAATTCCTGATATATTTAAATAGATAGAGAATATAATCCATCCTTGTACATTCATCAGGATGTTTATGAGTCACATTTTACAAGAAATATCTAGAATTTCTTTGTAGCCTACAAAAATATCACACATTGTAGCAAAGGTAGTACTTTAATTTTTAGCATTTGAAGTACAGGAGTTTAAAACTAGAGGTCTTTCCTTTCAATGTAATAGTTGTTTTTAGCTCACCTGACCTGAAGGGTCAGTGTGAGCTTTTGCCATCACTTGGCGTCCGTCGTCCATGGGTCGTCCGTCCGTACGTTAAACTTTTCACGTGTTCATCTTCTCCTCTGAAACCACTGAAGCAAATTCAACCAAACTTTACAGGAATGATGTACTAAAGGTCCTTTACAAAGATTGCTCATTTCGTTCCGATCCGATAAAAAATATGGCCGCCAGTGCGGAACTTAGGTTTAACATTGGACCCTATGGGGAAAATCACAGTTTGGGGGGTATATAGGAATCACCCTGTCCCTCCGTCTGTCTGTCCGTCTGTCTGTCTGTCCGTCCATGTACCTTGTCAGCGCATGTTCTCCGAAACCCCTGCTTTTATTTTGATGAAATATTGCACAGTTGTAGTACACCATCTAAAGATGTGCATGAAGAAATATGGTTGCTTTCCAAAATTATTAAGGGGAGATAATTGGTCTTTGAATATTTTCTGGAAAAAGGGGGAGGGTGAACCTTGTTAGCGCATGTTCTCCAAAACCGTTGCGTGGATTTTGATGAAATGTTACACAGTTGTAGTACACCACCTGAAGATGTGCATGAAGTAATATGGTTTCTGTCTGAAATTTTGAAGGGGAGATAATTAGTCTTTGAATATATTCTGGAAAAAAGGGGGAGGTATATCATTGTGTCCATACTTGTATTGTGTCCACATTTGCATTGTGTCCACAACTGTACTGTGTCTACACAAACTTAATTTTGCACTTACCATATTGATTCAGGGTTCAATTAGCGGGGGTATAACTGGCTGCAATCGGCTACAGCTCTAGTTTCCTCTGAAACCGCTGAAGCAAATTCAACATAACTTTACAGGAATGATGTACTAGAGGTTCTTCACTAAGAATGGTCATTTTGTTCTAATCCGATAAAAAAAATGGCTGCCAGCGTGGAACTTAGATTTGAACATTGGACCCTATGTGAAAAATCAAATTTTCATCTTTTCCTCTGAAACCGCTGAAGCAAATTCAACAAAACTTTACAGGAATGATGTACTAGAGGTCCTTCACGTAATAGTTATCACACGAGGATG
This sequence comes from Modiolus philippinarum, assembly GCA_002080025.1. NCBI lineage: Eukaryota > Metazoa > Mollusca > Bivalvia > Mytilida > Modiolidae > Modiolus > Modiolus philippinarum. Next base: position 141,188 of record MJUU01019728.1, read on the forward strand.
CGGTGTGTCTGTATAAGATCACCCCGGAGGCCGGAGGGTTGAGCTTATACAGACACACCAAGTGTGAGTGTGATAACTATTTTACATCCCAGCTAATTATTAATCGAAGGAAAGACGATATACATTCTTAAAAATTTTTTCCATGCTTAAAATGTCATGAAATAAATATTCTAATCTATAATAATAATATATATCCTTTTTGTGCCCCACAACGATTCTTTATATACGATTTTTTAACACCAAAAGTCCAGCGAGTTTGTGGTGTAGTAGGTAAGGTAAACGAATGATCCTGGTTCGAATCACACTATAGACAATGTCATTTTTCAACGTTTTAAAATCTTTATCTTTAAAAATTTTATGGATAGTAAATTGTAATATTTTACTATGTCCAAAAACAACTGAACAGTTCTCAAGATCTGGCCTTGACAAAAACAAAAAAGTAAAAATATCCATTTTTCTAACTGGGGGGAGATTGCTGGGGTGATCCGACTCAGATCACCCCAGTTAGAACAAAGGAGCTGGGATGTAATAAGAATGCTCATTTTGTTCTGATCTGATAAAAAACATGTCTGCCAGCATGGAACTTAGGTTTAATGTTGGACCTTATGGGAAAAATCACATTTTCATCGTTTCCTCTGAAACAGCTGAAGCAAATTCAACAAAACTTTACAGGAATGATGTACTTCAGGTCCTTCATTAAGATTGCTCATTTTGTTCAGATCCGATAAAAAACATGGCAGCCAGCACGGAACATAGTTTAACATTGGACCCTAAGGGAAAATCACATTTTCATCTTCTCCTTTGAAACGGTTAAAGCAAATTCAAACAAACTTCACAGGAAGGATGAAATAAAGGTCCTTAATAAAGATTGCTCATTTTGTTCTGATCTGATAAAAAACATGACTGCCTGCATGGAACAAAGTATATTGGACCCTATGGGAAAATCACATTTTCATCTTCTCCTTTAAAACCTCTAAAGCAAATTCAACCAAATTTTACAGGAATGATGTACGTAAAGTCCTTTACAAAGAATGCTTATTCTGTTCTGATCAGATGAAAAACATTGCTTCCAGCAAGGGACATAGTTTAAAATTGGACATTATTGAAAAATCACATTTTCATCTTCTCCCCTGAAACCGCTGTAGCAAATTAAATCCACCTTTATAGGACTGATGTACTAAAGGTCCTTTACAAAGATTACTCATTTTGTTCGTATTCGACAAAAGACATGGCGGCCAGCACAGAATGTACGTTTTATTTACATTGGACTTTATGGGAAAAATCACATTTTCATCATCTTCTCTGAAACTGTTGAAGCAAATTGTATTGGAATTTTCAATAGGACAAAAAATCACAGGTGCTAATAGAGAACATAGCTAAACATTAGACCCCATTGGTAATAAACATATTTTTAGTCATACATGGCAGAGAAGTATTTTGTCATGTGACTGATACAGGAGCAGTCTCTGAGCCTCTAGTTTATTAACCTTAGCAATTTTGAGGAATTTTAAATTACAGGTGGTAGAGCGTTTCAACATCTTTATTTCCTGAAATGTACAATGTTAGAATATTTATAATATTGAAACCTGTGTTAGAAACTGGCAAAAAGTTTCTAAATGAATCTAAGGTTACTGTACTAACTACCCTTTTGGCTAGTTTTATCTTGAATATTGATATTTAGTGGACCATTCAAGAACTATTTTGAAAAAAAAAATATTTTCAGATTCTTAAAGTCATACTAATAAACATTTGAACTTTGATTGCTCTTACACCCAAATGACCAAGAAAACAGTTTTACCCCAAGGACCAAGAAAACGCTTTAAGTTATTGAGGTCAAACTATCTTTAAACTTCAACAAAGGTACCACAAAAAGGGTTCATGACATCCTTGGTGTTCAGGACTGGGTTGCACAAAAGTTAATAGACTATTAAATATTTAATAGTCTATTAACCTTTAACATTTCCTACTAATTTAATAGACTATTAACTTTTAATAGACTATTAAGTTTTAATTGAGCTTTGTGCAACCCAGTCCAGGCTATTGCAGTTTGAACCATCAAAGTTTGATTGTAAAGTATTATGTTAAAAAAGAAAATGTAAAATATTTCTGTTAAATCCTGTGTATTATTTTACAAAGGGTAATTTTAGAAAATATTTAAATTTAGTCGCTGTTCTTTAAAATTTCAATAGACTTTTTCACAAAATTTCAATAGACCTTTTCTTAATAACTGCGGGCCAGCCAGTGAGCATGTGTAACGTAAATATTCCGACGGTGGGGCTTCGGGTAGAACAAAAGAATTTGCTGTCCAGAAGTTTTTCTGAGTGTGCTCATGGACTACCCCAAAATTATCATGAAAAGGTCTATTTTTAGTTATTTTTTTTAGGCATCAGCCAATCAGAGAGCTGGAAGAGCAGGACGAGTATCTGCTGGTAAATGTTTCAGATTATATACAGCATGGGCTTATAAAAATGAACTAGAGGAAAACACTATACCAGAAATTCAGAGGACAAACTTAGGGAATGTTGTTTTGCTGTTAAAAAGTTTAGGGATTAATGATTTGATTCATTTTGACTTTATGGACCCTCCTCCTCATGAGACATTGGTTCTTGCATTGGAACAGTTATATGCTTTAGGAGCATTAAACCACCGTGGAGAATTAACAAAACTTGGCAGGAGAATGGCAGAATTTCCTGTAGACCCAATGATGTCAAAGATGATTTTAGCATCTGAACAGTAAGTAATGCCATTTTTTAAGTATTTTTTTGTTGCTGAAAGATTGAAATGTAACACAGTTCTGGATTTACATATTTGAACTCAATACAGTAAATAATGATAAATTTTAAATATTTCAGTCTTGAGACAATTTTGAAAGAAAGCGAATTTCAAACCCATGAAAATAACCACTGATACAGTATCCCATGTATTGTACATTTATATTTCACAAATGATAGCTGATAAAATAGGTGTATTTTTATGTGAAAAGCCAGCAAATTATATACATATACAAGTAATTACTGTAAACCGGAAAATTTTCGCGGTAAATTGACAGGATTTTAGTTAGCGTAGTTTTGAATTTGTGCTGCCAAATTGTTTACCATTGACTTTAATAATAGACAAATATCTTTGTGCCATTTTATTTTTGCACTTCCATTCCAAATGCAAAAATCGTGAAAATAAGACTGCCGCAAAAATTTCCCAGCTTACAGTACTACAGATAGAAGAAATAAGACTCATATCAGGGACAATTTATAGCATGAACTTGCTATTACAGAAATGTATTTTAATGAATAATAGTTTGGCATTACTTCTCTTCCATTCAAACTACAAATAAAACAAACATATCTATTTGTATTCTCTTTGCTTTTAATTATTTCAGTTACAAGTGCTCGAAGGAAATTTTATCAATAACAGCTATGTTATCTGTGAACAATGCAATATTTTATCGTCCAAAGGACAAAGTAGTCCATGCAGACACTGCCAGACAGAACTTCTTCCGACCAGGGGGAGATCACTTGACTTTACTTAATGTTTATGAACAGTGGGAAGATACTGACTATTCTACACAGTGGTGTTATGAAAATTTTATACAACATCGATCGATGAAAAGGGCACGAGATGTAAGAGATCAGTTGGAAGGTTTATTAGAACGAGTAGAAATAGAAGTAACTACTAGTCCTGGTGATACTGTGGCTGTTAGAAAGGTTAGTATTACAGTCTCCTACCAGTCCTGGTGATAATGTGGCTGTTAGAAAGGTTAGTATTACAGTCTCCTACCAGTCCTGGTGATACTGTGGCTGTTAGAAAGGTTAGTATAACAGTCTCCTACCAGTCCTGGTGATATTGTGGCTGTTAGAAAGGTTAGTATAACAGTCTCCTACCAGTCCTGGTGATACTGTGGCTGTTAGAAAGGTTAGTATTACAGTCTCCTACCAGTCCTGGTGATACTGTGGCAGTTAGAAAGGTTAGTATTACAGTCTCCTACCAGTCCTGGTGATACTGTGGCTGTTAGAAAGGTTAGTATTACAGTCTCCTACCAGTCCTGGTGATACTGTGGCTGTTAGAAAGGTTAGTATTACAGTCCCTTCTATACAGGTAAAAATCTGTATAAAGATACCTCTTTTCGATACAGTAGTAGTATAGGTGCACAGGCAAATTAACATTTGTGGTGGTGCTGTGTGGCCATCCATTTTCATAGAAACATGGAGTGTTCTGATATAACACGAAGTGGATATACATGTATATACTGCTGTAGATTATGTTTTGAAGTTATTATTCCAACAAAAAGTGGATTGAAGCTGTACTTAATACTGACCAATCAAATTGCAGGGATTTCACCCAATCATAATCCTCCATTTACAATAGATTAACAAATGCAGCAAAGGTATCTTCTATTTCGTCCATGTCCAAAGTATATTAAGAGTGAACTCTAGCCCTTGGAACATGTTTCCCTGGTAATTATTGCCATTTTGAAATTTTTAAAAACTGGGAATGGATTCTACAAATGATAGGGAAGCTTCCCGTCAAATTTCAACCAAATTGGAGCATTTAAAATTTTTTTCTCAATTTTTCTGTTACCATAGCAATGGTTGCCATTTTTAAATTTTGAAGACTGGAAATGGATTCTACACATGTAAGGCAACCTTATTTGAAATATGGTTTCTCAGAAAAAAATTAGACATTTTGATCTTTCGTCTTTTTATACGACCGCAAAAAATTTGTGGTCGTATAACAGTATGGAGCTGTTGTCGTTGTATGGCATCGTTGTCGTCTGTAGACACTTTTGTATTTGGGCAATAACTTAAGTCTACGTTGATCAGTCCTTAATTTTGAAATTTTGACACAGTGTTTCTTGGCACAAAAGGAAGGCTGGGTGTAGTTTTCATTATTTTGGCCCCACCCATTTTTGTGCTGCTTAGGCAGCATTATTCGGTTGCATTGTCTCCAGACGAAATAAACAGCCAGATGTACTTCACAAATACGCATAACATAGTTCATGTCTGGGTGTCAAGAATTAAAGATAGCGAGAGACTGCTGCACACATTCTAGTTATTTTATTTAAAAATGCTGAAATGGAAAGTATGTGTAGTTCAAACAAAAATACAGCGTGAAAATGTAGCTTAATTTGACACTCGCCATTCGCGATTCGGTTCATTCATGAAAAATTCCCGCGATGCGCTTTAATGTATTACAAGATTTCATGAATGAAACATAGTAAATGCTTCAAAACGTAATAAATGACTAAATACCGAAGTAAATGTTTCTATCGCTGTGGACTCTTTGATTCTTTCACTGTGGACTCTTATATATCTTGAAGTTCATAATGCTTAAAGTTTACATCTATTTTAAAAAAGGTTCGAAATAAAGTCTGATTTCTTTACGACAGGTGTGCGCGTCAACTCCACAAACTTCTATATTTGGAAATAAACAAAATGCGGAACTGTCGAGGTCAAGTGACGTAATCAAGGAACTATGGGATATATTCCTTATCCTAAGTAAAGTCCAGAGAAGTTCCAAAGTTTACTTTCATTTCATGGTCAATGGAGTTGACAATTTAGTGCATTTATCCACAAAAAAGATCGCTCCCAATTAAACGAAAATGTAATCAGATGGGGCTCATGATATTTTTTAAAAAGATAAACATCTTGGGAAGTGAGCTAGACCAAGTTTTAAATATTTTCTGAAGTGATTACAAAATAAATAGGGGTTGAAGCGAGCAAGTGTGGAACTAATGTCCGCCCCACGACGAGTGAAAGAATAATTCAGGATTGATTTGCTACAACGGGGGAACTGGTTGCTTGCTGATTTGGCTATATCCTCATTTTTCCCCCCTAGGGTGAGAAAAAAAAATACCAGATTTTGCCAACCATAAAAACACATATGTTTCAAATGATGAATAAAATAAAGATTTTATTCCTCAATGTTACTTATTTCGTCTTATCTATGGAGTTTGAAATAAAGAATGTTAAGACGAAATAAGTTGCATGAATGATTTGGTAGAGGGGAAAGAATCAGGATCAGTATATAAGACACTTTCCTATAGAAAACAGTGTCTTTTAGTGGGCAGAGGGGGAAGAATCAGGATCAGTATATAAGACACTTTACTTTAGAAAACATTATATTTATCGTTTATGCAAGTGCATTATCCTACTGTCTGAAAGGGTTTTTCTTTGGGGCTATATATAAAAAAAGGGGCTTGGTATTTTGGAGGGGTTTATGCAAAGAAATATAGAAATATTTCGTTATCATTCACCATAAATTATACTTATTTGAGATATTAAGAGGGGGAAGAATAAACTTCCCCCTCTGGTGGGTACGATAAAAAGTATTAATTATCTATGATTAATCAGGTGTCAATAGTAAGCAGTAAATGTTTTATGAACAGTTTATTTATTTATTATTCTGATATTTAGTTTAAAGGGGGGAGAACAAACTCCCCCCTCTGGTGGATACAATAAAAAATTCTATCTTCGATTAATATGCAGTGTAAAAATAAGAGTCAAGACGAAATAAGCTGCATCAATTACCACAGCTAGTGCATAAATGGTAAAGAAATATAAACATATTTCTCGTTTAACAGTGGTGAGAACAAACTTCCCCCTCTCGGAGTACTATGAAAATATAATTTATCAATAGTAATAATTAAGACGGAATAAGTAGCGAACAACTACAGATTTGTATTATTGAGAGTGGTAGTGGTGAGCATTACTCTTTTCATTAAGACAGATTAAGTGTAACATGACAGAAAATCTAATCAGTGATGAATTTTCAGAGACTCGTCTATAATTGTATGTACCAAGTTAATTTCTCGTTGTGAGTGGTCCCCGTTTTAATTAACACTACTTATTTCGTCGTAAGTATCAAGTATCAATACGACAGATACTATGAAATAAGAATATTTCACAAAATGAAATCTTTCCTTTATTCATTTCTAACGAATAGCCAATAATTCAGGATAAAAACCTTTCCCAGATTTTTCTTCCCCCTTTTCAAATTTGAGGGGGAAGAATAAGGATATAGCCGCTGATTTTTAATCACTTGCAGCAATTTCTTCCGTTTTGTTGCGAATCATTTCGCAGCGACCATGATCACTGATGAATTATTGCAGTTGGTATACATTGTCAAAACCGCGGATCAGTAGGCAATAGACTGATGCATGGAGAAACCGTTCCCTATGTCGAGGGTAAGATGTAACAACTAAATTACATGCTTTTACTCAAGTTTTAGGGGAAATTTTAAAAGTTTTTGTGATACATGATACATGTTGTTTCGTAGACTGTGTACTCTAAACTACATGTATGTCACTAGTATCAAAAGGGGGTGATAACATAGTGTTACCTTACAAGTTACATCATGTGGGCCCATGTGTGCCTGTGTCTTGGTACTACATGCATAGTATTTCAATCTTGATGGCAAGTCTGCAAATGTACCAAGAGTACTTTGTTGTCATGACACCAGAAAAAAATTCATCAATCGATACCTGGAAATATCTATTGATAGTATTTCGGAAAAGGCTAGTACCGTTTTCTGTACTCCATGTCTGTAGATATAACTGCTATTTCCTGTTGTTATATGTAGATCCACTTTATTTAATAATTATCATAAATATCTTGTTCTCCCTAGTATTTATGATGGTGCTTCCATGATACATTCAGGAGGATAATATGAAAATTATTCCATAGTTTAACTGTTCACATTGTAATGTTCTGTTGAAGTTTAAAGCACGTTTTAGAGTAATTAATTGAATTAAAGTGCATCGTTATAAAAGGGGTGGTCAAGATGCCTAAGTGCGATGCATTTTAACCATCACTATTCTTATGAAGTACTTTAATTCAATTTATTACCCTGAATCAAAACTCAGTTTTATTTCTTTACTTACCCTTTCATGTTCATTGCTTTGTTGAATAATTTTTCCCATTTTGGGCAGTCAGTTTGCATGTAATTTTTTGCTTATATGCTTATTCTAGTGATGGACTTCATTGCGACTTGAGTGCACATTTCTATGGCCTCTCAAAAAACAGATGTTTTATATTGTCTGTTTGTTAACTTTTTGGTTTCCTGAGTTTTTTCTATGTAACCACTTGACATACTGTATATTGGTGTATCTCATCGAGATACAGCTTTTTAATATCAAATTTCAAATCTTTTCTTATTTCAAAGATAACTGCCTAAGCAGCACTCCAGCGTTCAGCGCCTTGATTAAAAAAAGGGGCCAAAAAGGGCAAAATTGGGTGTTTTCACATATTTGGCTGTAGAATATTTATTATTTACCAGATTTGATGGAGTTTCTTTCAGTGTGTTCCTTAGGAAATTTCCTATCTGTAGTATGTCAACGGATTTGACATGGCATGTGCCATTCATGAGATAAATGGGCCCAAAAGGGGCGAATTTCAAAAATTTAGATTTTTTCATTTTTAGTCTGATTTTGGTGCAGTTTTTTGCTTTGGATTGTTAATGAAAAATTAATACAGTGCTGCACCATCAGATTTTTTATAACTTGTTTCCTTTCAGAGCTATGAGGGACCAGTTGGGGCCAAAATTGCAAACATCCAGATTTCCTCAAAATTTATTTTCATCTGATTTTGATGGGATTTTTTTCTTTAGGTTCCTCTTGTTGTAAGCTTTCAGTAGAACGTCAACAGATTTGGCGTAGCTCTTACTGTTTATAAACTATAAGGGGTCAAAGGGCCCAAATTGCAATTTTTGAAAATATGTAAAATCTCTGTTTTTATTGGCTTCTGATGGGATTTTTTTCTTTTGATTCCTGTTGTTGTAAGCTTATGGTAGTACGTCAACAATTTTGCTTAAATTTTTAAGTTTCGGAGCTCTCAGGGATCAAAAGGGCTAATTTTAATATTCCTTTGTTTGAGTCCAGCTAATTACTGTGTCAAGCTCCTTATTGTATCCATTTAGTTACTGTGTCCTTATTATCCCCGCACTTTCGAAGAAAGTTCGGGGATAATGTTATACCCTCCATCTGTCTGTCCGTCCGTCACACTTTTCCTGTGACTCAAACTCCTCCTACATTTTTGGATTTAGGGATTTAATTTTGTTGTAGAATTGTTGCATATAGTCTGCAGATGCGCAATAAGCTTTTGGATTTTCAGTATTGGTCTTGGTGCAAACAAGAGGCCCCATGATGTCAATTTTTACACATGTGGCATGTGACACAAACTCCTCCTACATTTATGGATCTAGGGATTTAATTTTGTTATGGAATTGTTGCATATAGTCTGTAGATGCGCAATAAGCTTTCGGATTTTTGATATTGGTCTTGGTGCAAACAAGAGGCCCCATGATGTCAATTTTAACACAGACCAAAAGATGTGGATTGACACATGTGGCATGTGACGCAAACTCCTCCTACATTTTTGGATTTAGGGATCAAATCTTTATGCAGAATTGTTGCATATAGTCTATAGATTTGCAATAAGCTTT
>MJUU01019728.1:164306-177593 GCA_002080025.1 Modiolus philippinarum
ATCTTCTCTGAAACTTTTTAGCCAATTGGAACCAAACTTGGCCACAATAGTCTTTAAGTTGCCACCCTGCAAAAGAGTTGTTTTTCAAGTCTTTGCTTTATGCAAGATGGCTGCCAGCGGGGAACAGATTTAACATTTGACCCATTTGGAAAACATCAAAAGATCTTCTCCTGAAATTACTTGGCCAATAATGAAAACATACTTGGTCACAACGGGCCATAGTTGTTCCAGTTTGAAAAATTTGCCTGGCTTGTCTGCATCGCATTCAAGATGGCCCCTGTGGGGAACATAGTTTAACCTTGAGACCTATCGGAAGCCTATCGCAAAGCATTTAAAGATGTTCTCCTCTGAAAATATTTAGTCAATTGGAACCAAAATTAGACTCAATGGTCCCTTCAAGAAAGATGACAGTAGAACTGCAACCAAATCCAAAATAGCTGCCAGTTTGGAATATAGTTAAACTTAAGATAAAATAACATCAATGTCTATTAACAAATTTGAAAATAATGCCCTTAAAAGATTGGGATAATTTTAATCACGCCGGGTATTCCGATACACAGAACCGGAGCGGGCACAAAAAACACGGAGCTTATTTTTGTTTACATGCGGTAGGGTGGGTACAGATTTTTATTAATAATTCAACAAAGCGTATGAAATTGGTGTCAATAAATTGTCTTATTTATTTTACATATAATAAGTTATCCACAGGTAAAATTTCACATCCCAAGACCCTTTAATAAACTGCTGGGAAAGATTAGATCATCCAAGTTTGCTATTTTTCTCGGCGATGTGTCCAATAAAAGTGTTGGAACGTTCATGTTTTAGACCATATCCAAAGCATCAATGGTTCCGTCTTTTCATTAATATCTACTTGACATTTTCTGAAAGTATCAGTTCCCGGAATTCACTCGTTATATCTTTATAAGGCGACTTATCCAACAAGGGTGCCTAATAATGGGCACAAAAAACCGCGGAGTATGATACAATTGAACACGGAGTAGACACATTCAAATGATACAAGGAACGCGGAGATTATTCAATTGAAAATAGAAGATATTGAAAGTTTTATGCAGTTTCGACTTGCTTTTTACGGAGCCTATGACTTGAATACAAATGTGTGCAACTAGTTAATCAACTTAAGATTGAAAAATGCCTGAAATAATGAGTATTGCATGCGTATTTATAAAATTAAATCTCAGAATTATTGTTTGTCAGGCCGTTACTTCTATAATTGATAATGGAAAATATTCTAGCAACATAATAGATTAATCTGAACTAGTTAACTCAGCAGTAAGGAATTTAAGATTTTGTGGCTGAAATATTTTGCTTCAAAGTTTCTAAGATTTTAAGCCATGAATTTGAACCGAAACGTAAAAATAGTGTAATACAAAACAATTCCTAAGTTGCATGAAAAACCAGTAAATTTCGTCATGCTGTACACGTGTTTCAAGGAGTAACCTCTCATCAGCAGCATTAGAATCAAATAACATGGAAGTACAGATAATTTATCCAAAAAAGAAGGGACGAGTATACCAAAGTATCAAGCAAAAACTCGTGAAGGAATGTATTTATTTCAAACTGGCGACTATCTTGCTTAAAATTACCTTTCTTAAGGACCATCCAATGACTATAGTGGCCAAGTCTGATTCCAGTAGGCCCAGTAGTCTCAGGGAAGATCTCTGAAAGTGTTCCAATAGGGCCAAATGTTAAACTATATTGCTCACTGCCAACCATCGTTAATAAAGTACAAGACACTTTGTTTTGTGTCGTTTAACTTGGAGATGGGATGTTGTCTCCTTCACATTTAACCGATTTCCTTTGTTTTTCAAACTTGAAAAACTCATCTTTTATAGGGTTCCACGCAAAAACGTTTGTTTCAAAGTTGGTTTTAATTGGCCAAGTAATTTTCTAAATGCGTTTTTCCGTCAAGTTCGATGTTAAAGTATTAATTCACAAATAATCGCCTCACTCATTTTCTTCAGTCTTTTTTCGACTTTTGTCGAGATAATCACATTCTCAGACAACAGATCAATTGTCTGCTAGAACAGTATTCCAAAAGACGCAAACTCTTACAAAAATCATTGGTGTGGCTTCCGCTTCTTTATGAAAACCCTAACCAAAATCACTCTTTCATAGAAATATGGCAGAATATCAATTTCATCATGAGATTTGTCCCAAAAGGAAGAAATATAACGCCAATGTTTATAATATTAATTCCAAAGATACTTTTATTGTGCCGAACAAATATACATCGACACACATTCCAGCAGATCAACAGACAACAAAGAGCACATAAAACCTAAACATAAACAAACTAAAAGTCGAAATATCGCGTGTAGTTCCCTCCCCTTTCACTTAATGATAAATCAGGTATCATGCCCTGACACCTGAATCGGTTTTCAGGAGCTTAGACTTCAGAGCTTCCAGGTGCATCCTTAGGAAGTGAAAAGGGGAATGTTCTGTCTATGCGGGGAAGTCAGGTCATAATACGGAAAGCTTAACACGAACCATTTTAGACAAACTGTTTGGAGAAACACAACGCTCCATGCAGTGTTAAGATCCCTTGTATATTTTTAAGAGAGTACACTCGTCGAGAGTCGTGTAGAAATCTAAATTTCCTGTCCCTACCAATTTCTCCCCTTTTCTGTTTTGCCCAGTTGCCCCTTCCACCTTTATGCCGTTTTTCTTTTACTATTTTTTGAATTGATTAACTTGTTTTTCGTCTTGATGATAGCTTAAATATTGCTCACTGGTATTGAACACTCACTCATCAATCAATCCACGCTTAGGTTGACTCTTTGCTTTCACATATAGACACAGGGCCCGGTAACATACGATATTTGTAAAAACGTATCTCGCCTATTTTAAGTGAATTTTTTTAATTTTTCGCTGCCAAAATGGCCTTTTTTGACCAAGCAAGAACCCTCTTCGATTTTAGCTGTTTTGCTTCATCATGAATGCGTGTCTTTCTGTCTGCCTGTCAACAGGTAAGTCGGTGTGTTATCCTGTTGGAAATCTGCATGATTTCTTTTTTTTACTTTAAATGTCATCTCGTCTGCCTGTCGACCTGTCTGACTGTCGGTCTGTCGACGTGTCAACCTGTTTTTGTAATCAAATCATATCCCTTTGATACAAACTATACTAACTGCTTGTAAAAGTTTTAACGTGATAGTTCATGTATGACTGAGGGTTTAGGGCCACCATTTTGGTGTAGACATAACTAAGGAGTTATAAGCATTGAATTGGTGTGTACTCAAGACGCAACTGATAATTATAAAAACAAAATACCGAAAATACATGTTAATTTATGTGGCTAAGATAATCGGTATAGTCTTTACTAACTTAACGTGGTCACTCATTCATGATATGCATTCATTGTAGATATACATTTTGAACATGTATTTATTTAATTTGCTACATTTTGTATATTTTGTGTTGCTCATCATTGTTTTGATGCTGATGACAGTCCTTTGCTGGACTTTATATGATTATTTAATTGGTGTCTTAATTTGATTTGCATAACCCGAAGGTTAGGTTATCTAAGAAGGTGTTTAGTTAAATTGTAGCGATACTAATGCTACTGCATATCAAATACTAGTACTATTGACCTACAACTAACATAATTTAACAATGAAAGGATATGGAGTAAATGTACACGAGACAAAGTCGAGTAAATGTACACGAGACAAAGTCTATACAAACACATGACTAAACCAAGCAATTGAACAACGCTTTTATTGTGTTCAGTCGTCTTGAAGTCACCATGAGGCCTTCATCAATGAGTTATGCTCATACCTCATAGTAAGTCCAAGACGGAATTCATTGCTAAATGTCGAGCAACGCCATACATATGTATCCCATTACAATTGTCTCAAGTTCGAATTTTGTCGCCGGTGAGACAGCATCGTTTGAATTTGTGGGCTTAAAATATAACCTTATAGTCTTATTTTACTTGGGCTATAAAGAGACTATCACATAATACAGACCACATTTAAGTCCTTGCTGATATTAACATCGTGCTTAATCAAGCGCAGTATCATCTTTCAGAATCATTATGTAAAGTACCCTTTTCAGAGCATGTGATTCAACCAATTTAGCTTATTTGTCGATTTCTATACTTGATTGAAACGGTATTATTTTCTAACAGTGAAATTTTATAAAGAGTACATCATTATAATTTCTCTCTCCATGAATTGCAATAACAATATGATATAATTCACAAAAGTATACACTGCAATCTTTATTCATTCGTAGTATATGAGGGCTTTCTTTGCATAGCCAACCCCTATAGAGACTAATTCTGAGTAAATATGACATTTCAAGATGTCTTTAATTCATCTCCTGTAGTAATTCTGACATTTTTTCTGTGCTGTCTTCTCTCCAATCGATATTGTTCGGTGTGCCCGGTATCCGTGTTCCGTGTGTCATTATCATTTAAAGCTCCGTGTTTTTTTGTGCCCATAATTACGCACCCACGTTGGATAAATCGCCAAATAAAGATATAACAAGTGATTTCCGGGATCTGATATTTTCAGAAAATGTCAAGTAGATATTAATGAAAAGACGGAATCATTGATGTTTGGGATATGGTCTTAAACATGATCGTCCCATCACTTTTATTAGACACATCGCCGTGAACAATAGCAAACTTGGATGATCTAATCTTCCCCAGCAGCTTATTAAAGGGTCTTGGGAAGTGAAATTTTACCTGTGGATAACCTATTATATGTAAAATAAATATGACAATTTATTGACACCAATTTCATATGCTTTGATGACTTATTAATAAAAATCTGTACCCACCCTACCGCATGTAAACAAAAATGAGCTCCGTGTTTTTTTGTGCCCGCTCCGGTTCTGTGTATCGGAATACCCGGCCTGTTTAATTGCATATGACAGCCGTGGCCCAGGTGAGCGATACAGGCTCTTGAGAGCCTCTTGTATAGAAAAAAGATTTCTCAAAATCATAGTATGGTTTTTGTAAAATAAATTTATTCCAAAGTACACAAACTTTGCTCTAAAAGTTGGATAATTTTGGATTTTTTAGAAATATACCACGAAATTTTACCCTTCATAACTTTTTTTTCAGTACACTTTTTATTTTCCCCAAGATATTTAATGCTACAAATTTTATATGATTGAAAAGATGAAACTTCGATGCGAATCATGGTATATTTTTCTTTAAATTTAGTCGAAAATTTAGTTTTAAAATACACAGGGAAAAGTTTAGTATTTGAACTCCAAAATTTATATCTAAAAATTGCATGAGCATGGTCACATTAGTCAAAATTTATTAGCACTGTTAAAAATTTTTCCTGCATAAATTATATATGGCTATAAAGCCAATACAAAGAGCAAAGAGCTTTATCCTGGTAAAATTCGTAATTGTAAACTAGCGAGTTAAGTGAGCCAATTTTCTATATTTTCATTGTTCTGACGCTCATTAATGATCGATAACTGTCATTTGTTTATTGGACGGTTTCTCGATAATTTTACGACCTCTTTACACAAGAAAACAACCCATGGTGCATTTATTACCCATTTTTAATAAGAATTTCATTGTTGTTTGAATTAAAATTCAATGTTGTAAATATGCGATAAATCAGCTTTTTGGCAAATTTTTCAGAATGATTTTATGTTGAGTAAATCAAAAGTTATAACCGAAAATCGTAGCCTGGACACCGCTTTTTATTCGATCAAACTGGTTTGTTAAATAGTTTCAAATCCCTGTTATATTAGTCCCAGATAAAGTGAAGTTTTTCACAAGCAGTCCAGTAGTCCTAGCTACTTGATATTTGATATGCAGTTGAATTTATGTGAGTGCATTCCCTTTCCACATCCAGATGATGGCCCTTACTGATCATGTTAATTTTTGTGCAAACAGTCAGTAAAGCCTGAACCAAAAGTACATGTGACATTTGACATGCTGTGTGTTCTTGATTTCATCATAGTTCATGGTACAAATGATGACCCTAACCCCTTCAAGATCAGAGCCTATGATCTATCATTTTAAGGAAATAAATATATGTAGGACATTCCAGTTTTACATTTTATATATAATTTTATCTCTGAATAATACAGCAGTCCTAAAATTCTGGATTTAGCAGAAATGATTTTTGGCTGTCCTACCACAATCCCATATGAAGAACAGCAATAAAATCAGTATATACTTCACCAAATAGTTAGTTTTATTATATAGATAGCGGTGATTTATCGAGTTTTCTCAGTTAAATAAATGTCATAGTGTCACCAGTGAAAATAAAGGATTTCTAGTCACTGGATGACGTCTCAATGAAGCGACGTCACAATGTCTCTTCAATGTCGTCATCAAGTAAACAACTGGCATATTGACATGAAAAAAATAATCCGTATCTAAAATCTCGGTTTTTGAGTAGAAAATCTATATAATAAAAAGCATAACTAATCGGCCATCATGAATATCAATAAAAATGTCACTCATGTCGATCAACGCAGTGGATTTTAACTCATTGCATTGCAGAACAAGTTCTGCAACTCGTCAAATCCTTCTGCGTTGTTCGGCACTCGTGACATTTTTATTGATATTCACGACGGTCAATTAGTTATACTATAATTATTTCAACTCAATGGTTTAAGACTATTTTATATTTAACTTTTGCATTTTTTTTCATTGATAGGTGATAGAAATAGAAAACAGTTGGTTAATGGAAGTAGCTCCCCACTATTACAAAGCTAAAGAACTAGAAGATGGATCGGGAAAGAAAATGCCAAAAAATACTGGAAAATCTAGAGAAGAAGTGACAAGAAATTACTGAGGTCAACTTGATTCTAATATGCTTAGTGGGCTTGTGCTGAAGGAGGAAGTTGACAAAAAGGGACATAACTCCTGTCAATAAAATGCACTTCATTGGTATGCCAGTGTAATGAATATCATTTTTTGTTGATATGGAAAGGTTGAAAAGTAACATTTAAGAAGTCAACATTGAATGGAAGAAGGAAAAATACTGTGATATCATAATTTGTAAATTTAACATTTTCAAATGAGCATCTAATTTGATGTTCATTGTATTGATATATGCAGTATGACAAATGTGATGATTTAGGTAGTCCTAAATTTTGCCTTTCTTAATAGTCTTGTGATTACATCCACAAGAGATGGTTCATACATTCCAAACTTTATGAGCTACTCAAATGTTAGTGTCCACAAAATGATCCCTTTCTGACCTCAAGGTGCAAAGTTCAAGCATAGGTACCGTATGGAAAAAACATGAATTTTGGTCATTTTTAGCTCACCATGTGAGCTTTTGCCATCACTCGGCGTCCGTCCATTAACCTTTATTCAAAGATCTTCTCCTCTGAAACTACTGTCCAATACTAACCAAACTTGGCATGAATCATCACCAGGGTATGCTCTTTCAAATTTGTGATTTTTATGTCCATAGACCAAACAACATGGTGGCTGTTACTAAAAATAGAACATAGGGGTAAATTGCCATTTTTTGCAAATTACTCAAAAACCATTACAGATATAAAAAATCTGACTGGAGTAAAAATGATCAGCATGATCAGATCTACCTGCCCTGCAATTTTGGAGAATATCTGTTTACCCGTCTCGGAGTTATTGCCCCTTTTCCATAAAATTTGCAGTTTTTCGTTACTTTTAGTCTTATATATTGAAAATGGTAGAAGATAGAAGTGAGGTTTGTATAACAAATATGGTCAGCATAGTAAGATCTACATGTTCTGCAATTTTGAAGAAAATCTGACAACCCACATAGGAGTTATTGCCGCTTTTTCATTGAATTTTCAAAATTTTTTAACGTTTTTACTTTTATTTCAAAAACTGTTTTAGATCAAGGTTAAACTTGAATTGCAAAAGTGTTTAGGTTTTCCAGAACTACAATTTCTACATATGTTCAGCAGGTTTGCATCTCATCCAAGATAGCCGCCAGCGGGGGAAGATAGTTTATAACATAGGACCCTATGGGAAATGCATTCAAAGATCTTCTCCTCTGAAACCACTGAGCCAATGGAGACCAAATTTTGTCACAGTAGTCCTTGGGTGGTCCCCTTTCAAGTTTGTGATTTTTATGTTCATACCTCATTCAAGATGGCCACCAGCAGGGAACATAGTTTAACATAGGGACCCTATGGGAAATGCATCCAAAGATCTTCTCCTCTGAAATTACCAAGCCAAATTGAACCAAACTTGGTCACAATAGTCCTTGGGTGGTCCCCTTTAAAGTTTGTGATTTTTTCGTTCAGATGGCTGCCAGTGTGGAACATAGTTTAACATAGGGACCCTATGGGAAATGCGTTCAAATGTCTTCTCCTCTGAACCTACTGAGCCAATTGGAACCAAACTTGGTGTAATTGTCTTTGGGTGATCCCTTCCAAAGTTTGTGATTTTTAGTTTGTACCTCATCCAAGAATGAAAATGTAACATCTGCTGAACTGATTTATAGTATGAATGGGTGGTCTATTGGTGACAATGAATAAAACCAATCACCAGGTGAGCGATTCAGGCTCATGTGAGCCCCTAGTTCGTACTAGTTATTGACCTGGAGGACTGTATGACACTCAGAGGAATGTAATGATAATGAGCATCTACATTGTTTGTTTCATGATCACTAGCCTTTCTGTTTTGTTTACACAATTTGATACCAATATTGTCATAAAGGTCTGACATTCTTGAAAAAAATCAATTTGGGTGATTCTTGGTCAGCATGAAATTAATTTTCAGCCTGGCAGGTGTAAATTCGGGCAAATGATTAATTTTGCAGGTGTGAATGAAATCTGGCCACTTTGCAGGTACATCTGGAACTCGGGTTTGAGTGAGGAAATATAATTTGATAGATTATTTCCCTTTGAAAGTATGATTTATGGTTCATTGTATTCAAGCTCAGTTGTTCAGTAGCTGTCACACTGGTAGGCAAATGATATTTTGCATGTGGGATGGTCTTTGGTAGTAGATAGAGATTTTCTCATCAACTGTGAGTGGTATGTGAATGATATCCTGGTGTAAAGAGGAAACCCTAAGACTATTTTGTATCAAACATTTCGAAATTAGTTTCAATAATTTTGTGAATAAAATAATGAAATAAATCTTGCACTCAGTTTTTACACAGATATTATTATTTGAGTAATTAAAAACCTTTAAAAACTTTTGAATGTATTTCCTCAATGATTTTGGTAGTTTTTGGTAGTGTTTTGTAAAGTGGAGACCCTACATTTGCATACATTTGTGAATATAAATGCAAGATAAAACACTTCATTTTGACCAATAAATGAAGACCATTATTATACCCCTGCTTTAGCAGGGTGGTATATATTGACCATGGTTTGTTCGTCCATTCGTTCGTTACTCCGTCCACCCTAGGGTATACACCTTGTGGCGACAACTCCCCCTAGAACATTTGGGGAAAGTCAATGAAACTTTCACAGAATGTTCAGTGCACCAGCTATCAAAAAAAAAATTTGACTTGATTTTTTTCAGTTGATTTTTTATTGTCTGTCCTAGGGTACACTCTATGTTGCTACAATTACTCCTAGACCACTTGGTGAAATTCTATGAAAATTTCCAGCTATTTGAAAATTTGATTTGACTTAATTTTGTCATATTTATTTATTTACTGTCTTCCATAGGGGTACATACTTTGTGGCGATAACTCCTCCTAGACCATTCGATGAAATTCAGTGAAACTTTAGCATAATGTTTTACTTCTGGAATCTAACTGGGGAGGGGGTATATATTAGTGAGCTCTGCTCACAGTTTTTCTAGTTTGAAATAAAAATCCCCACTAAAAGCAGTAATTTATATCTCTTTCATGTCTTAAAAATATACAGAATATGGCATTTTACCTAAAATTTTTAGAATTTGTCTCCATACCAAAAATATAATCAGTATGTTGCACTTTACCAAAACATATTCAGAATTTGGCACCATACCAAGAAATTTTCAAAATATTGCACCATAATAGAAGAAAATATTCAGATTATGGCAACAAACCAAAAAAAAAAAAGAAATTCAGAAATGGCACCATTCCAAAAATATTAAGAAAATGGCACCATACCAAACATATAAAATATGGAACTAAATCGAAAAATATACAGAATATGGCACCATACCAAAAATATTCGGAATATGGCACCATTAAAAATATTCAGAATATGGCACCATTCAAAAATTATACAGAATATTGCACCATACCAAAAAATATACAGAATATGGTACCATACCAAAAGTATTCAAAATTTGGCACCGGAACCATACCAAAAAATATACAGAATATTGCACCATACCAAAAATATTCAGAAAATGGCACCATTCCAAAAAATATACAGAATATGGTAATATACAAAAATATTCAGAATTTGGTACCATACCAAAAATTTTCAGAATATGGCACCATACCAAAAAATATACAGAATATGGCACCATTGCAAAAAAATATTCAAAATATGGCACTATACCAAAAAATACACAGATTATACCAAAAAATATTCGAAATATGGCACTATACCAAAAACTATTCAGAATATAGCACCATGCCAAAAAATATTCAGAAAATGGCACCACACAAAAAATATACAAAATATGGCACCATACCAAAAAATATACAGAATATGGCACCATACCAAAAAATATACAACATATAGAACTTCACCAAAAATATGCGAATTTGGCATCATGGTGAATAAAAGGATATGGAGTAAATTCACATGAGACAAAGTCTCTACAAATACATGGTAAAAAACAAGCAAAGGAACAACGCTTTTATTGTTGTTCTTCATCTTAGTGTCACCATGAGGCCTTCAACAATGAGCTTTGCTCACACCTCATAGCAAGTTCAAGATAGCCCCTAGCGCCGGTTTAAGCGGAATTCCAAAAATATTCAGAATAAGGCACCATGCCAAAAATATTCAGAATATGGCAACATACCAAAAAATATACAGAATATGGCACCATACCAAAAAAATACAGAATATGGGACCATATAAAAAATATCTAGTGTCACTTTACCAAAAATATTCAGAATTTTGCACCATACAGTACAAACATGAGACTTACCATGAT
The DNA here is from genome assembly GCA_002080025.1 of Modiolus philippinarum. NCBI lineage: Eukaryota > Metazoa > Mollusca > Bivalvia > Mytilida > Modiolidae > Modiolus > Modiolus philippinarum. The sequence goes on from MJUU01019728.1 coordinate 175,363, forward strand.
AAATTACTGTGATTGACATATCACTATAAATTTTTAAATTAAATTAATTTTTTTATTATTGATCTATCCAGAGAATGTCTTTTACATATCAAGAGGTGGATAACCACTTTAAATGCAAAAGAAAACATGTTGATAAATCAAAGAGGAAATAAAATATGCACATTTCACTAAGCAGTGATATATCTATTGCAATAGGCTGTACGGTACCAAAAATATTACAACAAAAATTGAGGCCCATCTCAAAAAGATCATTCCATAGATACAAGATATTTTTTGTTGCACTGATGTTCAAACTTTTTCACTGTGAGAGGTAAAATAGGTAAGAAGTGATATGTTTTGTGGGACATTTTTCTAAAAAATTCAAATCATCAGTTTAGTTTCAGATGTAAAAGTTAAACCAAATTAATCAGCTGACCATGTCTTCCATGACCTTGTTGTCCCATTGCACTTAAAATATCAAAGAAAAGGTTTCTTAAAATGAACATTTTCTGCTTGATCAATTTACACTAATTAATGTCCAAGTTCATCTCTCAGTTACTGTATATGGTTTGATCATCTAACCTCATATATGCATGCCCATAAACCGTTTTAACCCTACCACTGGCTTTTGCTAGTGCAGGTACCAAGTCCGCTACCTCGAGTTCATATCGCTGTTTACGTTTGTCTTTTGTCTTGTTTGTGCGTTTCATGTGTAGTTACCTGGCAGATTGTGGCATGTAATTGTAATTTTCAGCCATAGTAGATGTTTCCTGTTATCAATGTTTTACATGCATCTTTTATTACAGATCAGCATCCAGGCAAAGTAAGGTTCCTTCTTTGACCTACATGTTCTGTTTGATCGACTTACACTCAAATTAAGGCAAGAATCATATCTCAGTTAATGTATATGGTAGGATCATTTCACACTGAATATGCATGCATTTTTGGTAGTATGTCAGCATCTAAGCAAAACAGCTAACTTTGACATATGTTTTAATTGGATAACTTTGTAATTGTTGATTTAGCTATGTTTGGAAAATGCATTTAAAAACCATCAACTCTTAAACTCTTTGGCTCGTAAAAATCAAGGTTTGTCGCAATGGTCCTTAAATGTTGTCAGAGAGGTCTTGCTTAGCAGATAAGAGATGGGTACTTGCGTGTAATGTAATGGCTAAGTCCATGTTTTGCTATGGGAAACCCCAAAAATCAATCAAATCAAAACATTATGTCATAAAGACTGTGTTTAAGTTTCATAAAAATCTATTCAGTGGTTCAGGAGGAGAAGAGGATATGAGATGGGTACCCCCTTGGAATGTAATGGCATAGTCCATGTTATGCTATGGGAAAACAAAAAAATCAATTAAAATCAAATTCTTAAATAGGAGGTGCACATCTACATTATGTTGCAAAGACTGCGTGGAAGTTTCATGAAAATCTATTCAGTGGTTCAGGAGGAGTAGTGGATAAGAGATGGGCGGACGGAAGGACGGATGGACAACACCACCACTATATACCCCCCACTTTTCAAGCGGGGGTATAAATATAGCATCTGTCATATTATTTAGTTAGAACAGATCACTATTAAATTATTACTATGGCATAAAGATAATTTTTATATCATGACAAAATCTTACAGGAGCAATGAAACCAAACCTTTCTTTAAAAGATGTATATTGTAGGCCTGCCTTCCTCTATCCATAATGGCCGCCAGACTGGGATGGGGCATATTTTTACATTAAACCTTCTCCTCGGAAACCACTCCGCCAATTGGAACCAAACTTGGTCAAAATAGTCCTTTGGTGGTCCCTTTAAAAATTGTATCTGGCAGTTCCGTACACAGTTGACTCCTCACGATTAACATAGTTCTCACATTAGACTCTATGTAAAAGACATTCAAAGATCTTGTCAGTAACTACCAGTCAAATTATAATCAAACTTATTATACCCCCGCTTTGTAAAAGCGGAGGGTATATAGTGATGGTGGTGTCCGTCATTCCGTCCATCCGTAACACTTTTACTGTCAAAGTTTTCTCAGCTTCTACAGGTGGGAATGATTTGATATTTAGCATTAGGCTTCCAAATGATGAGTTGTACAGTGTCAGATATTTTCATGTTTGTGGCGCTACTACTTCCTGTTTGCCGATACATTAATACTTAGTTTCATATACCACTACTAATGAAAATTTTTCGTCAAAGTTTTCTCTTCTTCCAAAAGTGGAAATGATTTCATATTTGGTCTGGAGCTTCATGAT
>MJUU01019728.1:178895-190018 GCA_002080025.1 Modiolus philippinarum
GATATCCAGAAGGTCCGTACCTCATCCAAGATGGCCACCAGCGGGGAACATCGTTTTAATATTGGACCCTGTTGAAAAGACATTCAAAGATTTTCTTTTCAGAAACAACCGGTACAATTATAACCAAATTTAGTCATAATTGTACTTCGGTTGTTCCTTCTAGAAAATGGTCCGTATCTCATACAAGATGGACACCAGTGGGGAACATAGTTTTAACATTGGACCCCATGGATCATATGTTCAAAGATCTTCAGAAACTACCAGTACAATTATAATCAAACTTAGTCACAATGGGCCTTCGATGGTCCCTTCCAAAAAGGTACCCGGCAAGTCTGTACCTAATCCAAGATTGTCACCAACGGGGAACATAGTTTTAATATTGGACCATATGGAAAAGACATTCAAAGATCTTCTCAAAAATTACCAGTCCAATTATAACCAAACTTATCACAATTATCCTTCCATGGTCCCTTTCAGAGAAGGTATCCGGCAGGTCTGTACCTTATCCAAGATGACCGCTAGCAGGGAACAAATTCAAGCCTTAAATCGCATGTTTGGTATGATTTATTAACAAAAATAGTATAAAAATTGTTCATACAGACATATTCTTTTTACTACCAAAACTTGTACTTGTACTTTACTATTTACATCAACACTCTTTTGGGCTGTCAAAATTAAATATCAGATATAATTAAAAGTGATAATTACATTAGTAATGATAAATTACAGGCAATTTTGAGATGTAATGCATTACATTACATTACAATTACATGTAATGCTAAATATGGAGTATAACGTATCACATGCACTACTTTGTAATATTGTAATGCATTACATGGCATTACAATTCCAAATTAGCATTACCACAAGTCTCCTGAGAAGTGTTATGCTTTTTTTCAGAAGTATGTATAAACTATTTGATAAGGAGAACTCCTAACCAAATATTTCTTGAAAGGGGTCTTGTTATAAGGGGTCTTTTATTTCAGTAGTATTAACTACCTATATTAAAAGGAGGAACCAATGCCCATATTATTTTTGAAAGGTGGTTTGAAATGTTTACGTGGATAACACATTCTGAGGTTTTCTTCTTCGAAACTAATTGTACAATTAGACCTGAACCTGGTTAAAATGGTACTTTGATTAATAAAGGTATCCGGGGGCACACACCTCATCTAGTAATATCCAATAGTTTAACATTTGACCATTTGGAAATGCATTCAAAGGTAATCTTTTCAGAAACTAGTAATCCAATTAGAACCAAAACTTGGTGCTTAGATGATCAGCTACAAAAAAGGTATACTGCAAATCCGTACCTCATTCAAGCTTGCCACTAGCGAGAACAAAGTTTATATTGGATTCCATTAAAAGAAGTAGGTTACTGAAACCACTCATCCAACTGGAACTAAAATTTATCTCAAAAGTCCTATGGTGACCCCTTCAAAATTAGCGTCTGGCATGTCTTCATCTAGTCCAAGGTGGCCTCCTGCAGTGAACAAAAGTAAAACTATTAGAAATCCTATTCATCTCTCTATGTCAGCCATGGTCCAGGTGAGCGATACAGGCTTTTGAGAGGTCCATTTCAAGTGCGCGAATTAGGGGATTAAAATACCTTTTAACTACGCGATCCAATTACCTCACAACTGCGCGATTTTTTTACCTGTAATCTTCAAGGGAAAATAAGTAAACAAAATCAAATATTTTTTAACAAATTTATTTTATTTTGCATGAGGTGATTGAAAAAAAAATCCTACTAATTCTGTTAAGACTAAGTCCACAGATTTGAAAAAGTGCGACAGTATATAAGTCTCACTATAATATTTGTTCCAAAGAACTGAACAGTTCTCAAAATCTGGCCTTGAAAAAAAAAAACAGAATAAAAGTTAAAAATATCCTTGTTCTAACTGGGATGAAATTGCTGGGGTAATCACCCTTGCTAGAACAAAAGAGCTGGGATGTTATTACAGGTTAAAAAAACTCGCGCAGATGAAATGTGTTTTCTTGTGCAAGTGAAAGATTATTTTCGTGCAATTGAAAAGCCGATTCGTGCAAATGAAATACACCGTCTTGAGAGCCACCTGTTACCTTACCTTGCTATAGACAGGGTGAGTTTTTACCATCACTTTGCGTTCTGCGTGAAAATTTTTTCCAAAATCTTGTCTTTAAAATTTGAACCTATGGAAAAGACATCTTCTCAGTAACTACCAGTCCAATTAAAACCAAACTTAAGTCACAATGGTCATTAGATGGTCCATTCCAAAAAAGGTATCCATCAGGCCCGTACTTAACGCATAGTGACCGCCAGTGGGGAACATAGTGTTTACAATGAACCCTATAAAAAGACATTCTTCTCAAAAACTACTAGTCCAGTTAGAACCAAACTTATACACAATGGTCCTTAGATGGTCAACTACAAAAAGGTATCCTATAGATCAATTCCCCATTCAAAATAGTGGAAACATAGTTTATATTCAATTCCCATAAAAGAATTATGTCTCTGAAACCACTAATCTGATTGGAACCAAATTGAACCCAAAGGTCCTTCGGCTGCCCTTTTAAATTTGCATCTGGTATGTCAGCATCCAATCCAAGGTGGTCTCATAAGGGAACATACAAAAATGTAGTTGAAACTCTGGACCCTGTTGGAAATACCATGCATTAACAATGAAGGCATATGGAGTATCAGTCAGCAATGGCCAAGTGAAGGAAAAATACTTTTGAGAGCATCCTGTTTCCCAATCTTGGGTAAATAAAATATGTTGAAACAATTGTATAACTCATTATATGAATGAGTTCGGAAGTTTTGGTTTTAGAAGAGCGACAAAATTCAACCGACTATTCCACTTGTAAATAAATAATTGCAGTTGCATTTTCACTAGACCATTTTTGTCATTTGTTTTCATTTCTAGTTCAGTTGAAGCTTTTGATCGTGACTTGGTAATACAGAATCGCTGAACCAGTTTTTGCCATCACTTTGCGTTCGGCGTAAAAATTTCATTCAAAGATCTTGTCTTTAAAATTGGACCCTATGGAAAAGACAGTCAAACATCTTCTCAGAAACTACCAGTCCAATTAACACCAAACTTAGTCACAATGGTCATTAGATGGTCCATTCCAAAAAAGGTATCCGTCAGGCCCGTACTTAACGCATAATGACCGCCAGTGGGGAACATAGTGTTTACAATGGACCCTATAAAAAGACATTCTTCTCAAAAACTACTAGTCCAGTTAGAACCAAATTTACACACAATGGTCACTAGATGGTCAACTACCAAAAGGTATCCTATAGATCAATTCCCCATTCAAAATAGTCACCGGTGGAAACATAGTTTATATCCAATTCCCATAAAAGAATTATGTCTCTGAAACCACTAATCCGATTGGAACCAAATTGAACACAAAGGTCCTTCGGCTGCCCTTTTAAATCCAAGGTGGTCTCAACAGGGAACATACAAAAATGTAGTTGAAACTCTGGGCCCTGTTGGAAATACCATGCATTAACAATGAAGGCATATGGAGTGTCAGTCAGCAATGGCCAAGTGAAGGAAAAATACTTTTGAGAGCATCCTGTTTCCCAATCTTGGGTAAATAAAATATGTTGAAACAATTGTATAACTCATTATATGAATGAGTTCGGGAGTTTTGGTTTTATAAGAGCGACAAAATTCAACCGACTCTTCTACATGTAAATAAATAATTGCAGTTGCATTTTCACTAGACCATTTTTGTCATTTGTTTTCATTTCTAGTTCAGTTGAAGCTTTTGATCGTGATTTGGTAATACAGAATCGCTGAACCAGTGTTTTGTACGCTGCATCAAATCACCAACATTTTATTTCGTTTCACCGATGCAAAAATGAATTATCATTATAATATTAATTCAGAGGCAGACAAGGAAATCAAGATTTACGACTATTCTTTTCGTTGATTTTTACTTCAAAGATAACTGAATATAAAAGGTTTGGTTAACACATGTTTATATTAATAAATTACGCATATAATAATTTGATTTATAGAAATAAATTTGAATATGTATTATGATAAAAATGTTAGCATCGATTTATGATTATAAAATAAAATCCATCTAAACGATTCAATAAATACATCTAATTTAACAGACTGGGTTTTGCCATTTATCACTTGATGATAAATTATAAAGAGAACATATTTGTAAATTGTCATATAATTACGTTTTGTTAAAAAAAGTATTAAAGAGAATCAATAACTCGTAATTTAATTTCGATGCTTATAAGAAACTTATTTTATCATATATATTTTATTTCATTTTGTATTATATGCAAAAAAACATAACGAATTTAGATAATGGGAATATTCAGAGACCGTGTCACGGATCTCGTTCTATAACTATAGGAGGCAGTTATGGTCGGAAAAAATCAAATGGATGTATTTCAATTTCAAGTTTCATTAGCAGAATGCTTTGTTTATTGTTTTGAAAAAAGTAAAATACAGGGCTTCAATATAATGAGAAAATAGAGAAGTTAAATTGCTTTTGTTTCAGTAGTAAGAAGGAAAAGTTTTTGATATTTAATCAATCTTATTTTTATCTGAATTTTAATTAATCAATTTTTCAGAATGTTATTTAACAATGTACAATACATTTATGAAGAAAGATTTAAGAGAAAAAATTATCAGAATATATATAATTACAATCCTGCTTCGGTTCAAATAACTTATTTCTATTTCTTGTAACAAATGTAATTCTTGTTGATTTTTTTTCAAATCTTCTCCTATTCATACCAGATATTAAGTACGAACTTGCCGTTTGAAAGACACTAAAGATGTTGTTTTGATCTGAATGGCTGCGAGGTTTGTAGCCATGCGGCTCTGCATAATCATCAATCCAGCCAAAAATCCACAGTTTTGTCCGGATTGATATTTTTGCAGACTTCTGAAATTGTAAGATCTAGGATTATTGGCTCCATACATCAGTTGCTTTTTGAAATTTTTAAAATAAATTCTTTATAAATGTTTATTCCTGTGAAAAAGTATTGTTTATTTGCCACAACAAATACAAATTTTCCCATTTTTTTTTTGACATGCATACAATCTGGGACTGATATATTATATTTGTCCCAGATACAATACATATTTTATAACAATTTATTATGAGGTATGACCTCATGGTAACTTCAAGATGAAGAGAAACAGAAAAAGCGTTATTCTATTGCTTTACTCTACCATGTTATGATAGAGAATAAAGTACATTTACTCCATCTCCAATTTATGATTTATTTTCAATCCAAATTTGGAGTGTTCATAATGAATTTAAATGTAATTTTGTCATTTTTATACAATCTGTTTTTCGTTATATATGCATCATTACTGCATTCAAAGTTTTTTTTATTTATTATAAATCTGCCTCTTGTTGCAGTGTATACTCTCGTGAGTGCTGGTAAGGTCTTGAAGTTTGTTTCTAGTTAACTAGCTCAAGCAATGAAACCTAATAATATTCCGTCGCATGCACTATCAAATGAAGATTTGATTCTCAGGAGCGATTTAAAGAAAATCTTGGTAAATTTTGTTAAATATAAACGCTTAAATGATGGTCGATTACAGACAAGTTTCATGTAATACTAAGTCCCTAGAACAGGAATTGTAACAGTTTAAATTTATTGGGTACATGCGCGCTTGACATTATGCTTATTTATTTAAATTTATAAGCAAAAGTTTTTAGCAACAAAACGATGATTACCGAAACAAAACATTGAAATTGACATTTTATAATTAATTGTTAGTTTTATCGTTATCTGATTAAAAACAGTCACATTTATATTTTTTCAAGATAAAATCAAAGAGAATTTTCAAAGTGTCACAATTCTTCACATGGGGTATAGTTGTACTCGATATAATGATATAAGTTGTTCCTTTTTACGATTTGGGCCGAAGATTTTTATTTGGTTTTTTAAATCTCCCGGAAGGTACGTTTTATTCAAATATATAAAATAATTATAGGAATTAAAGTTCTTGTACAATGTTGCTACCAAAATGTTTTGAAACTAGCGTACAAACTTAAAGAAATAATTGTTAAATTCAGAATATATTTATGATAATAAATTGTGAATGACAAAATACAAAAAAGAGTAAATGTGCACCAAACAAATATAAAGGAAGATAATGAAATACAACATAGAAAACAAAGTTCTCATAGTTGTTCTTCATACTGAAGTCGATGCTTTCGAGAATATTTTAAATTAACTTTCGACATTGAATGGATAGGGTTATCACCAAATTACCGAACAGATTTGTCAAAAGTCAAAATCCAAAGGGCAAAAAGAAAAAGTAGGTGCAAAAACAACAGAAAAAATATAAACCACAATGGTCCTGACTTGGTACTACCATTTGAAAAGAATTACTGGGTTAAACAAGTATTATTGTGCGCTAAACCTCCCCTTCCATTTCAGTAGTGTTCAGTAGCCACTCAACAGCAATTGCAATGGAAATTTCATAGATAATGAAAAGAAACGATCATCCCACCACTAAGTGAAACAAAGGAAAGAACCTAAAAGATAATGCAACACATTGAACAACAGATGTGATACTCATCAAGTCGAGTAAAAAAATCAGAAGATGTTAGGAAAATCAGAACATTATCAGTTACTAAGTATTTACGCCACACATTTTCTCGTGCAAAAGTTTACCATGCAAAATAAAAAAAAATATGCTGTTGAATAAAATGCGATTATTGAAGAAAAATATATACATATTCTACGGGGAGATAACAAACAGCAGAATTTCGAAATCAGAAGCTTTTGATATTTATTTGGACGGATAAAGAGAAGTAACACAAGACCTATTTCCAGCCGTTTACTCATATTTTTCTGCCAAAAGTCCTGGGCGTGTGTCATGTTGCCGAATCTAGACGTCGCCTCCTCACTATATGTTATCACTCTATTTACACTCGGTTTATTACATTATATGTAATTTTAAACTTTTCATAAAAACACGTCAGGACATTGTCACCTTAAAATTAACTTATGGCACAATGGGTCTGCAACAAAGACAGAAAGTCAACATTCTAACTTGAGAAAGAAAACAAAAAGTTGGTTATCTTTACAAAAATAATTTAAAAGGAAAGAATAACAATAAAAGGTACAGGAAACAGCAAAGTCAAATTAAAACAATCATTAAAAAATATAGGGTAACAACTGTCGTTAAAAGTAAAAATTTGATACGAATCAATTTAAGCAACTCATTGACCCTCGTGGTACAACAATATGTGGCGCACGTTGCCACTTGATATCTTAAAGGAAATCAGAAACGTTTCATGATACTGAGATAAGATGGTCAACCGATAATTTATTCATATAGATAAGATCAGTTACGACATTCTCCAATCATCTATAACTGAATGTATTTTTAAATAGCAAAATAAATAGACATTTTACTTTCGTAGCCATTTAAGTTTCTGTGTTTACAAATTAGTTTTCTATTGATGAAATAATTAATAATTTGTCAACTGTCATATATTTGTCAAAAACGTAGTTCGTGTGTCGCCAAAATGTTTAGTGTCAACACGTTTTCTGAACGGTTATTTTATTTCTTGTTCAAACCTTGTCATCATCCGAAATATCCAGATGCCAATATTATATTTGGCTTCCAATTACGATATTTTTGCAAATAAGTACTTCTTTTTTTGACTACTTTTGGATTATGGCTTTCCATATTGCTGCTGATGAGAGGTTACTCCTTGAAACACGTGCACAGCAAAACGAAATTTACTGTTTTTATGCAACTTCGGTATTTTTTTGTATTTTGAACCATTGGGCCGATGCCACTGCTGGTGGACCAGAGGTCCCCGAGGGTATTCACAAGCCCAATGGTCAGACTTGTCTGACATGAAAATTTTACCTTGCGTGTTACAGGAATTTACTGTTTTTATCAAAATTCTAACCTCTTAAAAATACTGAGGCTTCATTCTGAGTATGTCCTCGATATTTTTGGAAATGAGTACTTCTTTTTTGACTACTTTTGGATTATGGCTTTCCATATTATTTAATTTTAATGCTGCTGATGAGAGGTTTCTCTATGAAACATGTGTACAGCATAACGAAATTTACTGTTTTTATGCAATTTCGGTATTTTTTTGTATTTATCCTCATTTCAAAAAGTGAGAACACGTTTGACATGTTCATACAACGTACATAGCAACATTTCATGTTGCTGCTGATACAGTTTTTGTGGTTCATTTTTCATTTTATGTACTTGTTTCAATTTTTCACGGTGCCTTGATTCATGTTGTCTCTATATTACCATGTTCATGGATTTTTTTTTATTTTATGGACGTTCTATATACATTCTCTTTTCTGTTCTTTGCTTGGGTATTCATTTCCGATGCATTAGCTGATGATATTTTATGAAGTCTTACTAATTTTGACCAGCCAATATTGCTGTTCCAATTCCGAAATTGTACGACAAATCCGAAAAAAAAATCACAAAACGTATTTACATTGTAAGAAACATGGAAATTCATTCACCAGATAGAGAAAATTTTCTAGCCATCAATCAACAATTAGAGAAAAGATAAAGGAAATATAATTCAGTCGATAGATGCAAAAATATGCAACTGTTTAATTGAAGACTATATACTATTAGTCGTCAATTGATGAGATAAAGCAAGATACAATTGTAAAATAAAAGATTCCTGTCATCGTATTAAAAATAAATTATTTCTTGCAGGTAAAATTTCGTCATAAAAAGAAAATAAGTATCAAGTGAACATATGGAAAAAATATCATCAGAAATTGGAAAATGTAATTCATCCGTCAGATGGATATGTGCGACGTCTAGCTTTTCAGTGGAAAATAGAATTCAGTCGTCGGATTGAGAGATATACAATCCTTTCATTTGAAATTACTAACCAAACAAAAGTCAAACTATAGAACCCGTCAACTAATGACCAAGAGAAAATACAACCCACAAACAAAGCAGTGATAGGAGCCACCAGAATAAGGTAAAGCTTGATTAGGTATTACTGTCACACAAATAGCAATAACGTCATAGTAGAAGTATAAGGATGAAAATTTAATCAATGCATCCTGTAGGTAAAAGAAGAACATCATAGATTAAAATGGGTTGGAGCTATCAAACAAATAATTATGGTGCATTGAATACACTACAAAACACTGAAAGTCTGAAACGGACACTTTTTGTACTGAAAAGTATTCAACCAGTCGTAACTTGTCTAAAAATTACTAATTTAGTTTCCAAAGTATAAATCAGTCTGGAATGTACTGAATGAGTTTAGACCTGTCTCGACTAGTCTAAACTTTTACAGAAAGTTTTAACCAGTCTCGACCAGCCTTGATCTGTATTGAAAGTCTCGACCTGTACTGGAAAAGTCTAAACATGTCTCGACAGTCTTAACCTGCACTGAAAAAATCTCGACCTGTCTCGACCTGTCTTGACCAGTCTAAACCTGTACTAATGTTGTCTCCTTGACATTTACCCCATTTCCTTTCTTTTTCATGAAAATTTCTCCACTTGTCTGGACCTGTCTGACTTAATTCTGAAAGATTCTCGACTTGTCTGGACCAGTCAAAAGTTGTACTGAAATAGTCTTTATAAAGAAAACCTCTTGTATATGCTAGGAATCAGAAAAAAATAGGATGTTTAAATAACTTCTTCCCAATTGAACCCTTAACATATTAATTGCAAAATGTTCACCAATAATGTTCATTACTGTGATATATAAAATATGGGGGTATAACAACAACCCCCTTGAGTACAGAGTATACCCAAAATTTGAAATAAAGTCAAGATTACAAAAACAGGATAACAATAAACACCTACTAGTTCATTTATTATTTTGGAATTTTTTTAAACTTGAAAAAAAAATGCTTGGACACTTCAGTCCATGACCATGGACTTGAGTGGTTAAGTCCAAATAACTAAATACCGAAGTCACCGTGAATTTATTTTCTGCATATGCGCATTTCGACAACTTATGTCTCTTCAATGCAGATAAAATCTAAACGTTTGGAAGACCATTAACTCAAAGATGTTAAAAAACTGAAAAAGAACAAACAACCAATATGATCTATATGTAAAGCAAAAATCAGCCAAGGACAGAGCTGTGCATGAGGGAGTACTCCTTAGTTTTCAATAAAATTTACAAAAATTTAGATATTGCAAGGTTTCAAATAGAATCGGCTTTCGGGTCAGCACCGAAGTACTGACCACTGGGCTGTTGAATACCCTCGGGGACTAACAGTCCACCAGCAGAGGCATCGACCCAGTGGTAACAAATAACTAAATACCGAAGTCACTGTGAATTTATTTTCTGCATATGCACATTTCGACAACTTATGTCTCTTCAGTGCAGATAAAAAGACGTTTGGAAGACCATTAACTCAAAGATGTTCAAAAACTGATAGAGAACAAACAATCAATATGATCTAAAAGTATGCCAAAAGTAAGTCTTTAGTCCAAAAGGGCGGTTATATCCTCAAGTATCAAAAAATCATTTGGATTTCAAAAATATTCGGTTCCAAGGGGGATACAATTGTGAAAGACTACTTCTTAGTAGAAATATGCCTAGCAGCTATACTTTTAGACATTGTTTCAAACAGAAGAAACATTTTAATTAAATGGATTTCAATTTAAGAAAATTTCCAGAAATTCTCAGAGACCACTTATTCATTTATCAATTGAAATTCTTTTAAGAAAACCATATATTTGGATTTGTTTGACGTAAAACAATCCTGTTATGGGATTAAAAGATTCCATTTTGATTCTAAATGGTCAATTTCCTGAAATTCTCCAAGTCAAATAATGGATTTGAATTCTACGTACCAACTATAAGAATTATAGTATAACTAATTGACCGTCGTGAATATCAATAAAAATGTCACGAGTGCCGAACAACGCAGAAGGATTTAACGAGTTGCAGAACTTGTTCTGCAACGAGTTAAATCCCCTGCGTTGATCGACAGAAGTGACATTTTTATTGATATTCATGACGGTCCGTTAGTTATGATTTTTATTATATAGATTTCCTACTCAAAAACCGAGATTTTAGATGTGGATTATTTTTTTTCATTTCAATACGCCAGTTGTTTACTTGACGACGACATTGAAGAGATATTGTGACGTCGCTTCATTAAGACG
>MJUU01019728.1:190095-207970 GCA_002080025.1 Modiolus philippinarum
TTCAAGTTCAACCACACAAATAAGTAAACATATTATTATAATATAATGATAAATTTCATTGTCTTTAACTTTAAAAGAAACATTGAAGACTATTCGTATGTTGGTTCATGATAGGAGTATTCGTCAGCCGTATACTTACATGTTCGTTGTTTACTGGATGTGGTAAAGTCTTCTGCTTTTGTTCTTTCAGGATGGATTGGGTATCAAATATGGTTTTTCATTATCAATTATTATTATCTTTTTATTTTATAAGCCTTTTGGAAAATTTTGCAATGCGACGTAAACTTAGCATGTTATAGCATAATCAACATTTAAAGCCACCATATATAGTTTCCTATATTCCTATATTATTTCGTCTGATTGCTCCTAATCTTTAAAAGCAACTTTTCATGACTTCCGATGCAACTTCAATTTTGCCAAGTCATGAAAAGTTAGTTTTGGTTGGCGTTGACATATTTTCTTTTCGAGTATTGATTATCGCCAATGTAAAATGATATTTTCAGTTCACTTATTAAGTTCTTTATCTAGATAGGAAGATTTGGGAAATGATCGCGCACGTTTCATGTTCAGATTTGCACATTGATGAAATCAAAAACCATCCTAGGAAGAAAATTAAAATTATTTTGTATTGTTTCCCCCTAAAGTTTGTTTTCAACAGCATTTAAGCTTGTCATAATTTTAAAAAGTGTCTATGGAATTAAATTATTTGTTTCCTTAATTATTTTAAATTGTCAAAAAATGAATTATGATTGAGGCAAATTACATTGTAGAATTGTAATTATTTGAAAGAAAATCCTCTATTATATTTTTAAAATACATTTTAATGTCGTGCAAAGGTGTTATAAATTAAATAATTTATCTGTTGGTCAAAACTGTCCATTGTGTTGCCTGTTAACCACCTGTGAAAGGTGACAGGTGAAAAAACAGAAATTTGGCTCACCTGGGTTTACATTTATCTCTAAAGACAACTATTAAGCTTATTATACTGGTATTTACAGATTATTGGACAACGGAAACAATTTGCAGCGAAACTTTGCATTATTTTTTTCATTCAAGTCATAAGACTCTCCAGGATCTAATTACTATTTAAACAATGTTATGCAAACCAGGCCGTAATATCATACCTCTCAGCACATTGTATAAAGACAACTGACAAACAATTGAGTGTTATTACTTTGATTGTGCTCTATATCTCTTTTTTTACTTCAAACCGAAAAATTCTCACATTTAAAAGTATTATTGTCGTCATTAAATATACATCTGATGTATGGAATGACTGTGCTGTGAAATATGTCTGCATATGCTTTTTTGGGGTTTACAATTTCCCGTTTCTACTCTTTTTCGTGTATTTTCTGCGGAAAAGATCTTTTTGGGAAACCCAAATTCAGATAACTATAGGCAAATTGCACATTAATTGAGGGGTCCTATCACAGAACTGATAAAAATCCCGCGAAGTACTGGTTCATAATGATTCGAAATCTTTAATGAACATTTTGACATTTATTAAATTATGCTATAATGTGCAACGTTTGTATTTCCTAACATCCACTGAACGTTCAGACGTCCTTGTTCTGACCTTTTATACTCACATAATTGATTTAAAATTTATCAACTGCATAGTGGTATACTGATAGGCACGAATTGTGCTCCTCTACTCGCTGACTTGTTCGTATACTCTTACGAGTTTCAATTTCTCCAGGGACACATAAAAGCTCATAAGATTAAAGATGCTAAAACTTTCAATATCACTTATTGAATACATTGTGGATGTTCTCTCAATTAAAATAACAGATATTTTGCTAAATGGATCCCATCAACATATCCCCCAGAATCAGAGATAAAGGAAAGCATAGAAATCGTTAGATCTACATCTTTTTTAACTTGCATCTCGAATTTGACAACAATGGTCATTTCAATACTAAAATTAATCGTAAAAGGAAGACTTTAATTTTCAAAATTATGATTTCCCCAACATGGATAGTAATATTCCAACATCTCCTGCTTATGCAGTGTATGTTTCATGGTTGATTCGTTACGCGAGCGTAACACCAATTATGCAGACCTTTTCATGAGAACAAAATTATCCACTTTACTGCCTTATTGATCAAGATTTCAAAAATAGATACCAGTCTCTTGTGGAAAAATTTGAAGTTTCTAACTGGACTGTGACTCACTTATTATTGGGAGGAACATTTCCTTTCACTTTCTACGACCTTTCAATAGCAATTCCTGTTGAGAGTTTCCGGGCATTATTGCAATGGAAGGGGAGGTTTGTTGTGCAATAAAACCGGTTTAACCTACCATTTCATTTGACATGCCTTACCAAGTCGCGACTCTTACAGAACATTGGCAAAGTTTCCGGTGATTTCTGCACCTGTCTTGTATTTGTACCTTTTGGATTTCGACTCTTGATCATTCTGTTTGATAATTTTGTTATTACCTTTATTTCCTAGAATAACAATGACCATGCTGCATCGTAAATACATGTATCTTGTGCATATTTTTTTGTATCTTTAATATACCTTTATAGGTTGTGTTTGTCTGGTCTTTGAAGGATCGATCTCTTTTGAACATTTTCAATTACCGTTATGTATTTCTTAAGCGATTCCTCACAGAGTGTTTGTTTAAAAAATACTCGCTATTCTTTTTTTTTTTAAAAAAATGTTAACATGTATATGAAACAACGGCAGTCGAATAACGAGAAGGAACAAAGGAGTGAAATTTACAAAAATCGAAGTCCAAAGACATGGCCAAAACGAGAACACAGAAAACAATGACGCCAGACACAAAACAACGACGCTAGACAGATACAAAGCACAGAAACAGAAATCACAACATTCAAAACAAAGCACTCGAAGTGTGAACTCCAGTGAAACTGAGAGTGACATCAGGTGCTCCGGAAGGGTAAGTATGTCCTGCTCTGTTAACAGCACCCGTCACACGATAAGCGATGCATATATGTTTTTGAAAGATCTGTAAGGTAGCTGATTGGTTAATGTCTTTAGCTAACCCTGAGACAAAACCAAAATCATGGTATACGTTACTTCTCTAACCCTCAAACAGTACCAAGTTAAAATTTTAAAAAAGCTTTTTAATCATTGAGTTTTCAAACATGGGCAAGGACAGATCGGTACTACAAACATAACTAACGAAGACAAAACTAAAATATAACAAGACAACACAAAAAACTAAAGCACTTACAGTGTGAACTCCCATAAAAATCGAGAGCGACATCAGGTGGTCCGGAAATTATTAAATTATAAAAATTATGTTTTATAAACCCTATGTTATTATTTCTTTATTTCGATATACAGTAGAACTTCGGTAGCTCAAACTGCAATAACTCGAACAACATGGATGCCTCGAACCCTTTTTGTGGTCCCTTGGTTCAAATTCTAACATAGTTCGACCTCGATATCTCGAACACTCCTTTGGCTCGAACTGTTTTCATTGGTCCCTTGGGTGTTCGAGCCATCGAAGTTCGACTGTACTGTTTTTGCTTACTCAATAACCTACATTTCAGTGAGTTCTATCAAGTCAATAATTTCAAGGCTTTCGAGATAGGAACTCTTTTCTGTTTTATGACGTGAACAGGAAAAAAACTGATACCGAACTTCATTCCTCTCGGGTTCATGCATTCGGTCATTATGGCCCTACATCCGGGCACTTTAATATAAAAAAGATTCGTATCAGTATTGGATTTAAACTTAATGTCGACTTATTCTTTCTCGAAAGTGACAAAGATTTATTAAATTAATGACAAATATAGATTTCAGGATTCCTGTTGTGAATTTCTCAGTCCTGAGAAGTGAAATCCACTTTTTACATGTATACTTTGTACATCACAAATATGAATTTTAAATTACCTGTTGTGAATTTCTCATTCCTGTGAGGTAAATCCTTTATACCTCTATTTTAGATGATGCGACAAGCTAGAACATCCTCTGAATACAAAGATATTGGCAACATTTAGAAAATTCTTCGGGGATATGAAGAAGAACGCTTGAAATTGACATTCCAAAGTTTATGGCCCGAAATCACGAATGGGTTGGCTGATATTATGTAAGGTTTCATAACTTACGACTGACTTGTTTCTGTCGTATGTCGTCTCATCCTGACTAAGCATAGCATTTCTGATACTGATGGGTGATGAATAGACAGCGAGTGACGCTAATCCAGTATTCGCATCGGTCTCACTCCTAACGGGGTTGATGTAACTATGCCTGTATTATACTCCGAGTTGTAAATTATATTTTGAAATGGTGGAATAATTGATTTGTGTATTTTATTACGATTTATCTCTTTTGACAATCAAATTCTAGATGGTATAGTACATTGTTACACAAGTGTATTCGCGGGTTTAATGATATAATGTACAAACTCGTCAGACAGTTTCAAAGCACGTAAACTGTCTAAGAAACACAGGTTTAATAAAATTGTCTTATTTGGATGTGATGCAGAATGTTAATTTATTGTATAGCAACATAATATTTCCCTAAAAGGCAACAAAAGTTGGCATGCAATAAATTTCCATATTGCACTAGTGCAAATATGACTTTATTTTCATGACGTCATTGGCAATCACCCTATTAACAGAAATTTTAGCTTTGCTATACAATATAAAGGTTATTGCATAAATATTAGTAAATATTATCCCTCGTAGAATGTATATTGCACTCGCAATGTAAAATTCTACTCGGGACAATATTTATACTATAACTAATCCGCGATTTTGATTATCGCAAAATATTCAACGAATGATCGAACAACGCAGTAATTCACGAATGCGCGCAGCGCATGAGTGAATTACAGTGTTTTTCGATCATGAGTTGAATATTTTCGATAATCAGAATCTAGGATTAGTTATTGTTTTTATTATATAGATCAGTTCTCACATAATTATTGGTTTAATTTGAGATTCTTTTCATGAACTACGTTTTTCATGTTAATCCGCCGAGACGTTTACTTAACAACAACGTTGACGACGTCTATTGTGACGTCACTTCCTAGAGTGAAATTATGGAAAATAATTTCACAGTTAATTATCACTTTTCTTTCACTGAGAAATTTCAATCTTTCACCGTACTCTATATAATAATCCCCAATATTCATGCAATAAACCTATAATATTACCTGGGCAATATAGCAAAATATTTTCTCCGGTGTAACGTTATAAGGAAAATGTGATACTTATAACTAAATTTAATAAAACGTTTTGTATAAGTGACAAAAATTTTGGTAGTCTTTCTTTTATTTTGGTGATATTGATGATTGTGTTAAGTTTTAACCATCACTTATTCGGGTACCAGTAGAGCACATGTAGTCCTTATTTGAAACAACGTACATCTTGCTTTCTTGTATTTTTCCTTTAAATTCACAGTAACTTCGGTACTTAGTCATTTGGAAAAAAAAACGGTTTTTTTTACCTGTTTTTGTTTTTGTGTAGTTTNNTCCACAAAATGAAAACGAGACTTATTTTTAAATACTTTGTGTCAATAAAATCAGAATTCATCAATTTATGATCAATGACAAATGTGGATTACAAATTTCTGACGAGAAGTAGAGACTTTTTTATCAGTAATTTGCATGAAATTTCTTTGATCTACAGAGACTGATATCTCAGTATCATCGAACCGGACATTATCACGAAATTATTAGGTCACTGTGAAGGCTTTAATTGCAGGATTGCTATGCTGACATCATGTTTTGTAACATTTGTTGTGTTCATACGCATAATACGTTGAATGAAGAATACATATAAATTATTGCTTAACTGTGGTAAATAAAATTTTCAGCATATTTCAGCTTATTATAGAGTTCTGTTTATTATTTTGCGAGTTACCGATAGAAGAAAAATATGACATTTTGTTTTTGATACGGCCTTTATCACGGCTTTACGCATCAAGCTCGCCCTAATGGGCCCACTTGATACTGGCTATGATAAACCAAATGTCTTATATTGCATAAATCTCTGTATATTTTTATGTATGTTTGAAACGATGTGTAAGAGCATCATTCCAATACAAAGATCCCATCAACAGCACGAAACTTTCTTTTTCAAGAATATGATGACGAATGCTTCAAATTGACATTCAACTTCATTATGATGCAGCAGGCAATGTTGACTAACCGGTCTCACTCCGGAGTTTTTGTAAATAACTAAATATGTCTGTGTTATTCTACGAGTTGCATCTTATATTTTGAAATGGTCGAATAATCTATTCGAAAATTTTATTTTGAATTAGCCCTTTTGATACTCAAGTTAGATAGCATAGTACTACCTTGACACACAATTCTGTTCGTGAGTTTTAATGATAAAATTTATAAACTCGTGAGACAAATTGGTTTCTAAGCACGTAACATCACAAGTTGAATATTGTCTGAATGGACTGAAATCTTTGTTATAAGAATGTAAAAGAATGCCTTCTCGAACATGTGGAAAAAATTAGAAAAATTACTTTGTCTGGTTCTTTGAAAAAAAAACAAATTTGCTCTGGAGTGCGGTATCTCTTGCTAAATGACTTACTATCACAGCACAATATGATTGCTCGTAAAAAGCTAAAAGGATATTAGTAATATTATACTTTATATAACTTAAGTTTTATATCAAACCTTTTGTATTAAATACAAAAACTTGAATTACATGTAAAAAAAAAAAACAAACAAACAAAAAAAACTGTGATATAAAAACAAAATTTACCTGATCTTTCTCACTTATTATTAGTATTTTGGTGTGCAATGTTTAATACTTTTGAGATAAGGTTAAGAGGTGACCATCACTAATTCAGATACCAGTTGGCAAATATTTGAGGTAGCTCACATATAACTTTTACTTAATGTATGTATTTTTCCTTCATTTGAAGATTTTTGGGAAATAAGTCATTTTCCATCAAATATTAGTTTTTGAATACTTTTTCCTTCTATACATGATATTAATGTACCATATCAAATCTTACAATTATTTATTTTTTGATGATTTTTTTTCTAAAAATATTATTGTTTTTTTTATAATCTGCGTCAATGAAATCGCTTCAGTTTCCATGTACTTTAAGGAAAGGCAGACAAATTTTAAGCAGACACGGAATTAGGCCACAGTGATAAGAGAAAAATAACTTTAGACATTTAAGGTGAAGTGGTCCATCGGATACATTACATAAGTAGACATGACTTTACATAAGTAATTAACTGTACATAATTACAAATGTAAGTAAACTTTAGAATTTAATGTAGAGAATAAAACTTACCCTAAACTTATAAGAAAAGGAACAACGTGATCACAAGAGTGACATTAATACAAAAGTAGTCAAAAATCACGATCCAAATTTAACTAAAAACAGAAACATAGCCCACGCATAGTGTCGGAGTGAGTATTTGGCCAGGCATGCATCTAAAACATTGTACGTTTATCGCGATCAAAAATCCAAGGACCAACATGATTTTTTTGCAATATTTTTTTTCGATGCCCAGAACCTTTATTTTAGGGAATTAGCAGAGCCATTTAATGAAACTTTATGCAATTATGCAAGAGTGATACGGTTGCATTGTCACTGTAGCGTTGTGAAACCAGTAGCCAAGGGCATGTGTTTGTTTTAATTTTAAACGACAAGAATTGTCTTGCTGTATTGAAATTATAAGGATTCAATTTACATTTATATTTGCTTTCTCCCTCCACTAAAACTCCAGTTTTTCATTGGAACATCTGTCAAATAATTAAGTAAACATTATTTAAAAAAAATTGATGGTGATTTTTGGTAAGTTCCCGTGTCTATTTGATTGTGTTTGACCTGGAGGAGAACGATGAAGCAAATGCTAGAAAGCTACGCTACTGTGTATTCATTATTAATCAAATAATAGACATGTTCAGTCGCAGAAACTAAATGTTCAAAGAATTGCAATATCTTCCTTGTTTTAGATATTGTGAATTCTTATCGAAGCATCTTGTTTTGACTTAAACTGAATATGGATCATATTAAGTTTATCATTTTTATCATTTTGCCATATTCGTATTAAAAAGACAGCCAGATCGAGTTCTTTAGCCTCTTTAATGTTTTATATAAAGCGATGTCGTCTGTACAAAATAGAAATGGATTGAAAAACTAAGGATTCTAATGTGAGACCCATCACATGATCTCCTTTTTAAAAGAGAAATATGCCAGATAATTCAAACAACCAAAAATACCCCCTTTCACTTTCAAGCACATGGAAAAAACTTAAAATCCTCAATGTACAATTTCGTGTTTGCCATAACAGCCCCGGTTTTGTTTTTTGTTTTATTTTGATCTAAGAATAGTAAAATGGTGTACTGAAACAAAATTTAAACAAAAATATTTACCATTTCCTCATATTAATAACCCGAATAGTTCTTAGGCTCCTCTGATCCTAACGGAGTTACCTTCAAGAATAAGATTTATTTGAGAATCGAAAAAAAAAAAATAATAAAAAAATCGAAGATGCCAACTTGAATTAAAGGAAACATTATATCTGACAATAATTATTTTTCAATAAAATAATGTTCCAAATATTTGAATATCTGATTTCTACAATCTGATTATGCTTATAAATACGAGATATAATAATAAATAAATTAAAGTCTGAATATAAAATAATCCCATAAGAAAAATCAGACTGATGCCACCATCTCTTGCTTTCAAGCAAGATTTCCTTCTCCCTTTAAGGCAAAATGTTCATAAATGATACACATTACATGAATGACATGGTCAGTTATCATGTATGTAGCAAGCACACTTCTCATGACCCTTCTACAATTAAAATATAACCTCGTCAAAAGTATCAACGCTTTTACACACAATCTTGTTCTTGTTAATTTAATTCAAATCTCCATATGTTTTGCATCGATGTATTCGAAATATTTGACATGGAGTCATTGCTACAAATGTAATAATTATGGTATTCTATTTAAATATGTCATTCATATACTGAGAAAGAATATTACTGATACCGTATCTTTAGTTGAGTATATTAAAACAAGCGAAATCTTAATGTAAAGAGACACTAAAGTTGAATATAGGACACTTTGTCGATTCTATATCACGATTCAAAATTTCCTGGTTTATATGAGACCAAAGAACTTATTTTGGTTCATATTGAAAATAAGAGATAAGACGTATTAATCTGGACATACTACCTGGTAATTTAAATTGAACATAAGTGGAACAAAGTTATTTTGTGTTTCATTCAATTTCATGTGCATTAGTTGAATTAAATACTGGATCTACATTCCTTCTTCATCATGTACATTTTTTAATTCTTTATTTTGCAACTGAAAAACAATGATAAAAAAGAACAAGCAGATACAAGTACAAAATACCGAAGTTACTGTGAATTTTATGTCTACATATAATCATTTCGACAACTTATGTCTCCTCAGTGCAGATAAAAACCTTTGAAAATTCATAAGCCAGAATTATGTATAAGCTGATAGAAAAAACTACCAATAGGGTCTAAATAGAAAAGCCAAAATCATATAGGAACAGAGCGATGCCAGAGGGAGATACTCCTTAGTTTTGAACAAAATTCTCTTGAATTTTTTTAAATTTTAAAATTTTTATAATCATTTTTTGTACATCATCATCTTCTTTTTTCATTTAATTTCTTTAAGCCAAGGGATCTGATTTTCATCATATGTAAATAAATAATTCTCTTCAATTTTGATATTGCAATTTATTTCTTATAATCATTTTTTTTTGTACATTATCATCGTCTCTTTTCATTTAAATTTCTTTAAGCCAAGAGATCTGATTTCAGTCATATGTAAATAAAAAAAACAAGACAGTTCTCGCATTTGAGACAAGAAAGTGCATATTTTTAGCCGTTTGAAATATCCTTGTCTCAACCCACCGGTGAGATAAGAATTTCACGTGGGAAAATACATTAAAAAAGATGAAGAACAACAATAAAAGCGTTGTTCCTTTTGGTTGTTTTTTTTACCATTTTTGTCTCATGTGCAATTTCTCCATAACCGTTCATTGTTTATCTATGACGTTATCGACGTCATAATAAGTTGCTTACGTCAACTATATTCTTGTGTTACAGAAATCGTTTTTTTTCTTATTATTGCCAGAAAACCTAACAAAGACTGTTGCAAATGGCTGATTTTGAACAAATTTTGGATTATTGCTTTCCATATTATTTGATTATAATGCTGCTGATGAGAGGTTACTCCTTGAATACAGGATAACAAAATTACCGTTTTTTATGCAGCTTGGGTATTTGTTGTATTTGAACAATTGGACCGATGCCACTACTGGTGGACCAGAGATCCCCGAGGGTATTCACCGGCCCAATAGTCAGACTTGTCTGACATGAAAATTTTACCTTGCGGTATATAGAAATTTACTGTTATATTAAAATTCTAACACTTAAAAATACTGAGGCCTCATTCCGTGTATGGCACTCGGTAGATTTCCTTGGTTTTGGCCTCCTATTTCGATATTTTTGGTAATGAGTACTTCTTTTTGAACAACTTTTGGATTATTGCTTTCCATATTATTTGGTTCTAATGCTGCCGATAAGAGGTTTCTCCTTGAAACACGTGTACAGCATATTGAAATTTACTGTTTTTTAATGCAACTTGGGTACTAGTATTTTTTGTATTTAGAAATCTCAGACAATATCGGGAAAATTTTAATGGATCTAACTGGCATGCCTCGTCAGAGAAATGTTAAAATCTTACCCTCGGGTGTCTGGGATTTCTTGATCTTGCACTTTTGACTTTTGGACTTATAAAAAGGCAAAAAAAATAAATAAATAAATAGAAACATGAGATAATGTCTTGACTACAAATAAGTGGATATTTTTAAAGGTGTAGGTGCGGTAAGGGCCTTATTTGGCCTCAAAAATAAGATTGTTTAAATTCGCATTATTTTTGCTGAAATGTTCTATGGATATGGGCTAACATTTAACAGGAAGATTACTCAAGTATTGATGTACCATTATATAGTTTTTAGTGTAGAAAATGAGACAAATTGCACATTTTGTCGAAAAAAGACAAATTTGACCAATTTTGACTACTTTTTTTAAGAGTAAACATAGAGCACATGCAAGAACCACAAAAAATATATTTGAGGTCCAACGCATCTGTACTTATAAGCTGGTAAATTATCTAATTGGTTCTTGAATGGGCTCTTAATTTCCGATTAGGAAAACCGTTCAAAAGTATGCCAAGTTCCTACAGGTTATAGTTCTATGAAAAAGGTCAAAAGTAGCTTTCACATGACGTCAGAACTGTACTTACTGTGACGTTATGGGTTCTAAATTTTGTATTTTTTCTGTAGTTGGATCTGAATTTTCAAACGAACATAAAAGAAAATATTCAGGTGCAACTTAAAAAATCACCGAAATTTAGGGTCAAAGTATCCCTTTTTCGCACCTTGTCTTTTGGCATTATTTCCCTATTTCCCCTATATTTTTGGGGAAAAATCTTACCCTCCTGCATTTTTACCAAAAGATTTTTAAGGGACAAATAGGAAGTGTAACATATTGATAATACAAGTCTGAGATTGATACGGATATATTTACATGAACTCCACAAGAAGTGAGTCCGAGTTTCTCGACAGGGTAAGTGGCTTCAACTATACATGCATCTCTGGTCATATGAGAAATGACCTGTCAAAAGCAAATAGTATATACCAGGCAATTTGAAAAGGGGTTTCCAATTAAAATTGAAAGAAAATTTCTCAGAGCGGAGCGAAGCGCGAAAAATTTTAGGGTATTTTCTTAGTAAAACACCAGGATGTTCATTGAAAAATATTCGATTGTCTAAAAAGGGGGGTTCCAACCCCAGGAACCCCCACCCCTTTTGGATCCGCCAATGTATACTTATTTAAATATCTATAATCTGATTTGTTCAATCGTGTCACATGACATTTGAGATTTCGCTGGGTCAACTGGTGAACAAGAAAATTCGATATAATATAACAGTTACCACTCTAGATAGTGTGTGACCCAGCGGTTTTTCTCGGGTGACCTTAATATCTCGGGGAGAGAAACCGCTTGGTCATACACTATCTAGGGTGGTAATTGTATAAGATTAAACAACGCAATATTAGATTTTGTCCAATGTAAGCAAGTCAGTTTCACATCCCAGCGCAAATACACAAAAGTGTACACAGTAAAAAATTAGCAGTAACATTATCATTTCTGGTGGAACAAAAATGTTGGATAATATAAGGGACTCTCTTCGGATTATCATTCTGCAGTTAGCCAGATAGATCTGCTCGAAGTAAACCGAGCGAACTGATAAACGTTTCAAAATATCTGCAAAACGGAGATCAATGTATATTAACATGTCATTTCATAACAGAATTGATAAATTTAAACAATCTTATACATACAAACAATCTACTCAGGACCTTACCGCAATGGAAGGGGAGGTATGGTGCGCCGTAAAATCGGTTTAACCCACCATTTCTTTTGAAATGCCTGTGGAAAGTCAGAACCAATTTTTCAGTTGGTTTTGCACCTGTTTGTCTTTTTGCCTATTGGACTTTGGCTATTGAAATTTGCCTATTGGACTTTGGCTATTGGACTTTGCCTATTGGACTTTGGCTATTTGACTTTGGCTATGTGACTTTGGCTATTGGACTTTGGCTATTTGACTTTGCCTATTGGACTTTGGCTATTGGACTTTGCCTATTTGACTTTGCCTATTGGACTTTGGCTATTTGACTTTGCCTATTGGACTTTGGGTATTGGACTTTGCCTATTTGACTTTGCCTATTGGACTTCGGCTATTGGACTTTGCCTATTGGACTTTGCCTATTGGACTCTGGCTATTTGACTTTGCCTATTGGACTTTGGCTATTGGACTTTGGCTATTGACAATTCTATTCGGTAATTTTGTTATTATTCACACATATATGTACAGAAGCTTGCAATTCTGTGAGTTATGCAATTGGTTGTTGGTATACCAAACTCTTTGCATTTAAGCCTTATTTTGTGTTTTTGTGCATGCAGATGTAACTTCAATATATTTATTAACACTAAGTCGAAGCCTCGGTGGTGAATTATTATTACTTGAGGGTATTCACCAAGACAGAAGTAGCGAAAAGACCCATTTTCTTCTAAACTTGCAATATCTGAATAATTGAAATTATTAAAATACAGAGTATTTCCTCCTTGTAAAGCCTTGTATGCAAAGCTGATTTTGGCTTTCCGCTTAGAACATTTTGATTAGTTGGTTAATTTTCGGTTAATGGTCTTCAAAATGGTTGATTTAATATGCTCTGATGGGAAAAAAGAAGTCGAACAGGCCATCAGCAGAAATCAACTTTATTATAACTTCGGTATAGTTAGTTATATTTTTAATAAAATCAACAATGAAAATTACCTTTAACCTAAATCAATGCTCTATACTAGTTTGAAAGTGATAATTTCAACATATCATTACTTATCATAAAATCTTCAAAAACCTGCTACAAAGCAGTGGCTTTTCATAATGGCTCCAACACCTTGCGCGATAACAACATGTGCGGCAGCAAATCAAAGGCGTTGCATTGATTGGTGTTATTGTTTATATTTAAATTACGCACTGAACTGTTAATACTGCGTATGTTGCATGCAAAAATCGTTATCTGAGAGAAAAGTACCGACCGAAGAAAGAGGTATCAAATGTCCATCCCCGTTTATTGTAACGGGTTTCATTTATTCTTAAAATGACGTAAAATGTGATATTGCTTATGATAATATATTGATATGTAAATAATATCTGTTGTTAGTTAATTGATAAATTGATCCATGTAAATCAGAGCAAAATATTATTTTACAAAATAATGACAACTGCACAAACAGAGTAACAACATTTTCAACAAATGATGAAAATCGTGAAAGATGGTTTATTTTGTATCTACACTCATAGCGTACAGTTATGTAATTCATTGAGTATAAGCGAAAAAGGTGCATGCAAACAGTATTTTACTGCAGTTTAAGTAGAAGTAGTAGTAACATTTCTTTATCTCTGAGTGTGTAGCACCCAGAGAAAAAGAAATGTTCCTACTTCTTTTTTAATGTTATTACTTATTTGTACATTGTCAAAATTATCTGTATTGCTCTTATAAAGCTGTTCCTTTCTACGAAGTACAAACGTTAAGACAATGATAGGAAAAATGTATTGTTGTCGATATTTTTGGATAAAAACAGTTGCTTTAATACTGGACTATCTGACCATACACTTTTTTATTGCTCTGTATTTACGCCATTTACGCCATCATCTATATCATGACAGTCATTGATGTAAAACTCTTATTTGTTAAGAAAGAAATATGTTGCTTTTGATTATCGCAAAAAGATAAAAATAGAAGGAGAAGTATACGGAAATATGAAGTCCTATTATGGATTTTTCTGTTAAAAATCTGGACATTTTTTAGATAAAAGATAAAATTATTGTACAAGTTATTCCATAGATAAACAATGAAGGGATATGGAGTAAATGCACATGAGACACGGTAAAAAGCAATGGAACAACGCTTTTATTGATGTTCTTCATCTTAAAGTCACCACGAGGCCTTCAACAATGAGCTTTGCCCATACCTCATAGTAAGTTCAAGACGGCCCCTAGCACCGGTTTTAGCGGAATTCATTGCTAGATGTCGAGCAATGCTACATCCGTGTTTATTCTGGCCATAGATGCGGGATTGTCAACAAACATTTAGGCAACTGGCAAAGTTTTCTTACAATCACTGTCATTCGTTGCCCGACAAAAACACCAGTGTTCCCAGCTGATGGACAATCACAACAAATAGACAAACACAGGGCACTCATCTAGTCGATTGTGAGAAAACTTGGTTCGAGTTCGAGAAGAAACCACTTCTTGAAAGATTACAAGACTATTGAAATAATTTTTAAGGAGGGAATATAGTGATAGCACTTCCGAAAAGTAGTGAGAGTTTTTCAGTTCAGTGATATTTGTTACAAAAAAAGTATTTTTGATAAAATTCTATCACATTTTGCTAAATTGCCAAATTGCGTTTCAGTTACTGGTAAAGTCAAAATGTAAAAATATTGTCCATCCAAGAAACAATTATACCTACCATTTTTTGTTCTTTGGTCATTAACAGTTTTAAAGCATGCTTTGTCCTATCTTAGTTTTAATCTTTCTTATTTTTCGTAAGTGGTCGTTCTTGTTATCTTTATATAAGTCAAATAGAAAGATCAAGTAGAAACAGGACCAAAAATGTAAAATAAAATATGATAAAAATAATAATATTAACGGAATAAAAAATGCAAGACTGATAGTGATAAGTGAACATGTTTGTGCAGCTTTTAGCATCAGGGATTAAGCTAGGGATTTTAACAGGAGGGTACTCGATACTTTCATTCATTTCTAAATTTGGTTGTTATTGCTTAATTTTTTCAGGGTTAAAGTCATGATAAAATAACTAAGGCATCAACAAATAATTTCTTAACTATATTGTTTTTGCAGACAATGTTAACTTTGAAGATAAAGAAACAAAAGTTATCAATAAAGGAAATGATTTTCTGAAATTTAGAGAAAATTATAGAGAAGAAAATATTGAAAAAGGGAATATCATAATTGCTATACCGTGAATTATGAAATTCTTTATGATGATAAATAAAATAACACGTCCATAAAAGTTAAATGCTCATTAGGTACTGTACAGTGTATTTATTAAAATAGAAAGTTTAATTTTTTGTCATTGTTAGGCATATCTTGTGTGCAGTTAAAATCAACGAATATAAAAAAACCCTCAAAAGATATTCACACAAACAGCAAAACACAAAACACAAAAACGTTCTTTGTCTAGATATTTTTAATCTTACGTAACAATATATAAGATCTTTAAACAGCCAAGAACATGATTTTTTTTACCATTAACATATTAATATGATATATTCAAATGGCAGGAGTGGATGGAGTTTCAGAATAAAACAACTTGCAATCTTGAGTTTGTGGTAATTTTGTATTATGAAGGTCTATAAGAGTATGATTGCTCAATTACTAGGAATAAATCCAAAAATGATGCCTTTTCATTTGAATACGTTACCCATTACATCAAAAAGGGGAACTAATATATATAAGAAAGGCCAAACCCAAATTTATTGATGCGTATTTGAATGCACTAACCATTACAACAAAAAGGGAAACTAATATAAAAGAAAGGACCAGCCACAATTTCATCATATATTGATAAATTAACATTATAGTTCTGCAGACATATTGTTTGACAATACAATAAATGGTAGACAGTTAAAAGCTAGGGCTGATTAACATCAGAGTTGTGTCTTTATCCTCAGAAATTGAGATATCCACGGTATTATTAAGATGAAACGTCTTCTTATGATTTAGAAATTTTTAATGTGCACATTTAGTTGGTTTTCAATTGATGAAGTTTTTTGAAAAGATAAATTATGTTAGTTTTCTATAAGTGTGAATTTGAAGAAATGGTTATTTACATTAACATAATTAAATATTAGTACACATCATAAAGTCCATAAATCTCACCAAATGACTTTTTTGATATGAATCTGTTGAAATCAATCTGTGTGTGCATCTTTTGCACCAAAAGGCATATGAGAGGTCTACATATTTTTTGTTATTATTAAACGTCTGAACCATTTATTTGAAACACATCTTAATTTCCTGTTCAGGCTTGTGCTGTACATTATCATAAAAGGTAAGTTTTCAACACGGTAAATTTGAAAACGCGTCAGTCTACATTTTACAATAAAGAGGATGAAGACAAATATAACTTTTCATTGTGTTGCAAGTTTGGAATAGAACACTGAATTTGTAAAAGTTGAGTGCTGAAAAAATATCGCATTGCATTTAAGATCTCTTTTCGAGGAGAGGCAAGTAATTAAATTAAGAAAACATCATGCTCTATATTGTTGACTGTTAAATTACAATGTCACTGTGTATGGTCTAAACCAATAATAGCAGCAAATTGACTTTGTTTTTTATATCACAATGTACAAATAATTGAACCTTCTACAATATGTTAACATGCCGTATCTCCCTCGTACATACACCTGTATGTCCTGACATGATTTTGGCTTTTATTTGGACTTTTTTTTTCTTATCTGTTCTCTATCAAATTTACATATGTTCAGTTTATGGTATTCCAACTGTTTGATCTTATCTGCACTGAAGCAACAAAAGTTGTCGAAATGACTATATACATATATATTTCTGTAAATTCCACCCCTTTGTTCCTTCGGTATTCTACTGCCGTTGTTTTACAGAAACTGTGGTATTTTCTTATTTTAATTTTTGAGTTCCCAACTTCTTTGCATTTCAGGGTATCATGTGTAGTGTTTAATGATTCATGTTTTTGCTTGAATAAATTAAACAAAAATGTTTATTGTATATTCAATAAATATATCTCATTTTTTACTCTTGCAGATGATAATTTTGAAATGATACGATTTATAGTAATATCTTTTATTAAATGAAGGTTTTAAAATGTTGAATATAAATAAGAAAATATAAGAGGATTCATGTATACCATTGATACCAATTATGTCAATGTAAAAAAAGGATAACAATGGCTGAAAATTATAATTACATGCCACAATCTGCTAAGGAACTACACAGGAAAAACACGAATAAGACAAAAGACAAGCGTAAAAACCTAAATATCTGACATACACGCAGATGTATTTACAATTTAAGATATGTTATGCCTTGTCTCTATGAGACAACAAGTAATCTTGTTTATTTTTTATCTTTGAAAGTTTTATTATTCACAATGCCCCTTTAAAAACTCAATTTTATACAGAAATTTAGGTGATTTCACTTTCAAGAGTAGCTTATAGGGGACTGAATTCTGCAATAGCTATTTCCTAATCCTTATGCCTGTGTCACACTGCGCCACGACCTTGAAGACCTTACTACGAC
>MJUU01019728.1:208853-222544 GCA_002080025.1 Modiolus philippinarum
ACAGAAACTGTGGTTTTTTCTTATTTAAATTTTTGAGTTCCCAACTTCTTTGCATTTCAGGGTATTATGTGTAGTGTTTTATGATTCATTTTTTTTTGCTTGAATAAACTAATGGGCACAAAAATGTTTATTGTATATTCAATAAATATATCTCAGTTTTTACTCTTGCAGATGATAATTTTGAAATGATACGATTTATAGTAATATCTTTTATTAAATGGATGTTTTAAAGTGTTGAATATAAATAAGAAAATATAAGAGGATTCATATATACCATTGATACCAATTATGTCAATGTAAAAAAGGATAACAGGAAACACCTACAATGACTGAAAATTATAATTACATGCCACAATCTGCTAAGGAACTACACAGGAAAAACACGAATAAGACAAAAGACAAGCGTCAAAACCTAAATACCTGACATACACGCAGATGTATTTACAATTTCATTATTTAAGATATGTTATGCCTTGTCTCTATGAGACAACAAGTAATCTTGTTTATTTTTTATCTTTGAAAGTTTTATTATTCACAATGCCCCCTTAAAAACTCAATTTTATACAGAAATTTAGGTGATTGTAATATCTTATTTTCACTTTCAAGAGTAGCTTATAGGGGACTGAATTCTGCAATAGTTATTTCCTAATCCTTATGCCTGTGTCACACTGCGCCACGACCATGAAGACCTTACTACGACCTCCAAGATTTTAAGGTCGTGGTGAGGTCGTGGTACATTCGGCAAAATTTTGACATTTCTACAATGTACCCATGACCAAACTACGATCATGCCATGAACCGACTACGAACTCATTACGACCTGGCGACGACTTCACTACGACCATTAAGTCCTTACTGCGACCTTACCACGACTATCCCGACTGCATCACGACTTTACTACGCTACCACCACGACGATACTACAATTCTATCACGACGATACTAGATCTTACTACGATTCTACGGCGATGTCAGAACAATTGATATAAATACTATACAACATACAAGTTACTTTTTTTCCTAAAATTTCACTGATTGCAACAACGTTCAACTCAAATCGTCCAAACCTATGAGAGGGCGTGGTAGGGGAGAGGCATTTCAAAGACCTTATACAGCAATAGCCAAAATATTATTGGAGAAAATATTTGAAGTTTCAGGGACAAAACTTTTATCGCGATTCTTTTCATTAAATAAAATTCTATTCTGTTCTGTTTTGTTCTTTTCATCGGTAATCATCTAAATCATTTGATAGAACACATTTTAAAATCGGGAAATTAACTATTGATTAGTAAAATAAATTTGTACGATCCTAACGGTTTTTGTGGATGCTTATTCTTTATATATTATACATTTACATTGATGCGCTGATTGACAAAGTAGGAATGGACTAAAATACTGTTTGCAAATATTGTTTTCGCATTCGGGTAGTGAAAATATTTACTTCACAGGATCAAAGAAAACTCATACAAATTATTGATAAACTGTTTACGTCTTCGTTTTCTTAATAGTACATGAAAAAAATAAATTAGACTTTATTTAAAATGCCCTTTTATGCCCTATAGGATTATGCCATGAACACAAACCAAATAGCTTTAAACATGCAATAAACATATGCAGTCCAGAAGTCTGGTTTCCGTTAGGTATGAAATACGGTTGCTTTGTCAAGGAAACTATGGACAATGGTTTCTTGGTCGGTGAGAGTGATATAATGCATATCACGAACCCCTGCGAAAAAGTTCTTGGTTTCGTATCCAAATTTTTTTACAGTCGATTGATTATACCAATTGTGACAGTTTTAAATATGCTGCAGTGTTTACAAGTCAATCTTTTATCCTCATTGTGGTACGATTATTGCATGATCGCAGCCTAAGTTGTGCTTAAGTCGGCATGAACTCGTACTAAGTTCTTATATATCGTACTTCAGTCGTGATGTGATCGTAGCAGGAACACAGAACAGTCGTAGTAGAATCGAGACGGTCATTATGAGTTCGTAGTAGAATCGAAATGGTCCTAATGAGATCGTAGTGGCATCGTACTGTGATCGCAGTTGAGATGCTACTACGATCATGTAGATTTGTTGAGCATGTTCAAAGTTGTTTCACGACCATCACGACCATTTAGACCTTTCTAGGACCCTACTACGACCTTACTGCGATGGCCCCGATTGCACCACGATCGTAATTTATTTCAAAGTCGTAGTGCCATCGTAGCCTAGTTTGATGGGGGTATTAATACAATTATATGAGTCGGTTTTGTTGAATTTAAATCCATTTGCATCTTAATACAGATCTCCATACTTTCCTGTGATAAAAGTTTCGAAGTTTACTAAATATTTGGTTTACATATGTAATGTTATTTTCATTTATAAGTATTTTTACTAAAGGTCTGTTGATGTTCGGTGTAGGCATGGCTTTTTGTTCGAAACTTTTTGTCCGATTTTCTGCCATGTATATTACATACAACGAAAATTGTTTGCGTGAGAGGGCTAGTCCTTGATTAATTAATGTTTTCTGGCTTTTGCTAGTGCCGGTACCAAGTCCGGCTGTCCCGAGTCCCTATCCTTGTTTACGTTTGATTGTGGCATGTAATTATAATTTTCAGCCATTGTAGGTTTTCTTGTTGTCCCTTTTACTTCATTTATAGATATTATATATCAGCCTTTACACATATTTCGATGTATGGATTTCCAAAGATTTTGATCTGATCTGCACTGAAGTTGTCGAAATGACACTATTTGCAGAAACTAAATTCACAGTTGTCGGTATTTTGTTATTGCAACATTTTAAGTGAATGGTATTCAAGACAACACCGAAGTATTGGGAGATTTGGGTGGGAATGGGCGAACATCCAACCGTATAAAAACCGAACTTAGTGGAAATAAAACAACATACATTGTTGAAATTGCATTTAATTCCAGTTCCATGCATGGCCATCTGATAGCGAAACCACGGTAGTGGAATACCGAAGGAACAAGGGAAGTGATGATCACAAAAATCAAAGTCCAAAGACATGGCAAAAACGGCAACAGAGAAAAGGAAAGACAAAACAAGGACGTGAGACAGTCACAAGGCACAGAAATAAAAAGACGACTTACGAACTAAGCCCTCATAGTGTGAACTCCCACGATACCGGGAGTGACTTCAGAATGCTCCGGAAGGGAAAGCATGTCCTGCCCCGCAAGCGACACCCGTCACACTATCAGTAAGGCATATATTGTTTTAAAATATCTGTTTGGTAGCTGATTGGTCAATATCTTTTGCTAACCCTTAGCTAAAACCAATTGAATTCCATGTCACATGTTACTTCTCTAACTCTTAAACAGTACCATGGTAAAATTTTGAAAGTCGAATGTCCCATGAGTGAGGCTAAAATTCAAACAGTTGAAAGAAATAAAATCTTAACACATGAGAAAAATAATCCAATGGTTCAGAACAACGGCAGTAGAAACCCGAAGGAACAAAGCATAAGGTTACATAAATCAAAGTCCAGAGACAAGGCAAAAGCAAGAACACCAAAAGACGGAAGACCAAAGACACTCAGATTCAGAATAGAATAAAGCTTCTTTTTAGGTTTAAAAATTCTTATTAATTTAGGGATAGTTTTAGTGATCGGCTAAGGTCGAGTTCAGGAAAGGAAATTAAGCATATAGAATTCAGTATTAATTACAAAAGCGAACGAATATCCCAGTAAATAGAGACAAAATGAATACTTTGCATTTATTTTTTTATGCTTGATGACGATTCCACATCCTGGGGGTAATAAAGAACAAGGATGTAGCGTTGCTGGACATTTAGCAATGAATTCCGCTCAAACCGGTGCTAGGGGCCGTCTTGAATTTACTTTGAGGTGTGAGAAAAGCTCTCTGTTGAAGGCCCCATGGTGACTTCAAGATGTAGAACAACAATAAAAGCGTGTGTTCCAATGCTTGGTATTATCATGTATTTGTAAAAACTTTGTCTCATGTGCATTGTGGTAATAACAAAATTACCGAACGTTACTGAGCCGAAATCGAATGGGCAACAAGACATAGCAGATGCAAATCTACCGGAAATTGGTCGCCCTCGATGATCCTGACTTGTCACAGGCAATTCAAAAGAAATGGTTGGTTAAACCTTTTTATGGCGCGCCAAGCATTCCCTTTAATTGCGGTAGTGTCAGATAGCAACTAAACAGTTGCCTTTGAAAGATCAAGTCAGTGAAAAGAACTGTTCATCACATTAACAAATAAAAAATAATCTCGAGTCACAATTTGGACCAAAACTTTTCAACAATGAATTTTTTTGAAGCCTTGATTAATAAGGCGTTCATGGAGATAACTATGTTTCAAGAGAAAGTCTGCATGATTGGTGCTAGGAAGGAATCAACTATGAAACATACGCTACGTAAGCAGAAGTTTGGAATATTACTGTCAAAGTTAGGGAAATTAATGATTTTGAAATTAAAGTCGTCCCTTTTGTAGTCAATTTTATTATTGAGATGACCATTTCCGTCAAATTCGAGAGATAAGTAAAAAAAAAGATGTAGATCTTTTAGTTTCTGTTATTTCTTTCATTTCTAATTCTAGAGGGTACCTTTTACCAAATAACAAAGTACCGAAGTACTGTGAATTTAGTTTCTGCATATGCGCATTTCAACAAAGTATGTCTCATAGGTGAATATCAAATTAAAACATTTGGAGATATGTGTTAAAGCTGATAGAGAAAATGATGATTTGTTAATGGATATTCAACGCATCTGTATTTACGCTCTAAACATTTGTATCTAAAATGAACAATGTAACAAATACATTAAAAAACCGGAAACATAAATCTGATCAAGAAACAATAATTTATCGTGCACAAAAATTAATAAATAAAAATACTTACCAATGAAAATAATAATACTCATATATATTATAATAATTATGCCAACCAAATAATGTAGCATAGCGATGCACTTGCCTTCACACATTTGAATGTGTGAAATACACTAAACTGGTTACAGATTCATTTAAATCAAATAAAAGTGGTAATTACGACTAAAAGGATTAAAGGTTGAATAAAGGTGTTTTTTTTTGTTCATTGAGAAATAATTTATTTCAGTAGTTACTGAAGATTCTGCTTTCGACAAGAAGTTAGTCTTCAGTGCAATGAACAAATGAATAGGCAACACGATAGTAATATCATAACAGAACAAGAACTAATAGTATATAGAGAAAAGGAGTCAGATAATATAAAAAAATGCAATGTGCGATCTCCGAGCAAGTATTATAAGGGTTGTTTGTAAGCGAAGTTACTGTAAATGTAGTGTTTGCATATAGCCATTCAACAATTTATATATCTGCAGTGCATACAAAATTAAAACATTTGAAATACAGAAATCGAGAGATGCATAACAGTTGATTGAGAACAAATAATTAAAAGAATCTAAACTGCAAGCAAAACTCATCTAATGAGATACCTTTACATGAGGGAGATTCTCCTATGTTATAAACAAGATATAATAATTATTTAGATATGGTATTGTAAGTTTCCAAATAAAACCGTTTTTGGGTCAGTACCGAAGTATTGAACGACTTCGTTGGTGACGACCAACCAGGATTATCAGTCCTCCAGAAGTATTTAATCGACCCAGTTGTTATAAATAACAACATACTGAAGTTACTGTAAATCTGCTTTAAGTCGAATGATTTCGAAATCTTTCAATCGTTTTGCACAAGTGCTAGGTTTCCTTTTTTGACAAAATGAAATTACCCCAAAAGATCTTATCAAAGACAGAGATTAATAAAAATTTAAAATGAATTGTTCCAACCATTTCTGTCTCTTTAAAAAGGAATGTAAAATGTAAGTTCAACTTCTTGAAACAAAAAACCTCAGTTTCTCAAAGTAACGTTAAAAATCAGCTGAAAGTCAAAGATTCTCCCTAAGGAACTATTCAATAAATTGTAAACGCTGAATATATTTTCGAAAATCACTTGAAAGCTTGAAATAATTGTACTTTGGATGAATATATTCTCGAAAATCACTTGAAAGCTTGAAATAATTGTACTTTGGATGAATATATTCTCGAAAATCACTTGAAAGCTTGAAATAATTATACTTTGGATATTCATGTGTTTTTACCATTCTGTAAATACGTCATGCAGTATGAATTGCTAACAAAAACTTGTTCACGACTGTACTAAATTACTATTAGTTGCACAGAAATGCATGATGTATAGATAAAAACTAATCTGCTTGCCTTTTTTTTGGGTGAGTTGAGACTATAAAATTGACAAAAATGATAAATAATATGTTTTTACTCATTTTATTTTTTATGAAATCGTACCCATTTTTTCCAACAGATTTTGACGTCACGGATGATAAAGATGGTCATGTTAAGGAAAGTTGCTATTTAAAAAAAATTGCTGCAGGTGGGTTTAAAAACGATTGTTGTAAATAAATAAAAGTGACAACAAAAGTCCGAATCGATCAAAGGAAGAGACCAGTAAGGAAAATCCGTATAACATACGACAGAATCAGGGAGACACAATCCAACACAGAACATGTTTGGCAAGCCGTCATATTCCCGTCTTGGAACGGGCATTTTATAAATAAAATGAATTTATCCTGTTAAATATATATCTACTTTTTAGATATTTGAGACACGGAATATCAAATCATTGATATGATCAAGAAATACCAAAAACTTCCCTTTGAAATTTTGATGGCATTCATAAACAATGGCAGTAAAATACCAAAGAATCAAATCAAAGTCAAGAGACAAGGCAAAAGGAAGAAACACGCTAAACGCCCCCAAGCTCACGAACACCACAAATACAAGATTTAATTCACCATTATGACGTAACCGTTTTTAATATATATGTTGTGCAATGTCCAAATTAACTATGGAACAAAACAAAATTGTAAAGTTTGCCACGACTGAACATTAAAAAACACAAAAATTGAAAAATTGAAAAACATATAAAAATAACATTTTTGTGATTTTTAGATGTCTTATAATTTGCATATTTTCACGTTTTTTATACTTTTTAATCGTTGCCAACTATACCATTTTTATTTTGTTTTTTTATCGTATCTTATTTTACATTACATTAAGATTTCTGTTTTATTTAAGAATTGAATGCATTATTTTGAAGTTCATTGGGATATGAAAGGGTTGACAGAAGCACATTTTTAATGAAGCGCGGTAGCGCTTCATGTTAAAAATGTGCGCCCGGTCAACCCTTTCATACTCCCCATGAAACTTCAAAATAATGCGTTCAATTCTTATAATTACATTGTAAACCCGAAATATAAAAACTTTATTTACAGGAAAGTACATCATGTACATTGGGATTTTATTTTTACAAATTCATCCGCCACGTGAACACGTGGTCAAATGTGTTTCATGGGAATTGCAACTTCACATTGATATGCCACGTGATAGATGTTCACCTATCAAACTGACGGAATTTAAATGAATATTCATGAAATGTAATTATTCCAATTTGTAAATTTATTCCTCTGAGAATTGCGACTAAAACGATTAACACATGTGCGACAGAGAATATTCACTCGCAAAAAGACTTGATTCTATTTTGATTTACTTTGAGTTAAATAAAAACTCCCTTTTTTGGTTTTAATACACAAGGTATCACTTTATGTTAAAAGAGGCCTAGTTGATTTACATTTTTCTACACTACCGTACTAGTTCAGAGAGCAAACATTTTACTCCATATCCTTTCATAAAATATGGATAACTTTACTTATCATTAATTACGGATAAGATTCCGGTCCCCTATTTCCATGCTAACGACCTATTTGCATATAAAAGGTCTAACTTACGATATATCAAAAATTCTAAAATGGCTCTTGTTAATCGTCAACCAGTATAATACTCAATAACCATATATTACGCACATGCGCAATTGATATCGGAATACGAGTAAACGGGATAAAAAACAACAATATTTTTGATTTTGTTTGTCTTAGTTTATGAAGAAAATAAAGGGTAAGAACAGTTTTGAACTAAATCATGTCAATCAGACACGTAAATGTGTATTGGTTTACTTTCAATTCAATTTGAATTTTGAACTTGAATCTGTTCGAAAATGTCAGACTGTGTATTGTGACGTCATAGACACAGACAGCAATGGAGGCGGGAAATCCGGCTTCTCTTAGGTCACTTCAAAATGGAAAATTCCATTTTCTGTCGGGAGTTTATCGAAAGCGCGCTTTCACATATCAAAAGCGCATTTTTATTTCATCAAAAGCGCACATTTTTGCATATCAAAAGCACTCTGTACTTTACATGTGATATTACCTAAGGCTGAAGGCTTAATACAGTCTTCTGCAAAGGCATATCAAACCTCAATGTTGTCAATGAAATGAAGTCTAAACGATATTTTCAACCATATACAGTTTTAGTCATCATGATTTATAAACTCAGAGCTCAGTCTTTCTGTACGATGCTTGACCCAAGTGAAATCTGCAATATAAAACCTGCAAAGTCATCTCTAAATCAACATGTATCAAACAAAGCTGCATGGATCGGAACAAGCTGTTTTAAGGCATTCCACAAAGTTAGGTATACAGCATCAGATTTTCCAGACAACAACGCAAAAACCAACGCGATAAAATGTCCATTCCGTAATCCGTGTATGGTATAAAGCTAAGAGAAAAATATCTTGGGCTAATGGGCAGTATCATAGTGTACCTTAAACGCAAATTTCCTCGGCAGCATTGTCAAATAGATCCAAATTTGAAGAATAAGATAGGATAATGAAAGCTGATGCAGCGTAATTTGTAATTACAAACTCATCCTTATTGGCCCAAGTGTTCAAATTTTGCGTAAAATAACAATCCATTAAAAAAGCACTGTGTAACTGTTGATTACAAGTAAATATACAGGTGATTTTCAGGATAACTCGGTGTGCTTTCGATTAACCGGACTAGTGCGCTTTTGTTGAAACATAAAAAATTTTAAAGCGCGCTTTTGATATACGCCCTTTCTGTCATATTAGAATCGAAATAAGTTATGGCAGGCATTTAACCATGGGCTGGTCTCTATATTCGTAAATTTAACCCCATGCTAACGCTCAGGGTTAAATTCGAATATAAAGGCCTAGCCCATGGTTAAATTTCCAGTAACCATATACCAGCTATGAATTATGTCTTAAGTGATCCTTGTGTGGTCACTATTTTTTTTTAAATGACAGGACCTGGTTTGCTTTTTACCAAAATGACCTTTTTGTTCTGAAGAATGATTGGAATGAGCCTGTGTTTTTATTCGTCATGAGATTATGACGTTTGAAAGTGGACGATTTTTCACTCAATTCTAGAAAATAATAACAGGTATCATAAAAGAATCTGTAGTCTTTTTCACAGAGAGATACTAAATTAAAAGTTAGTTGTAATAGTATAAATTTATCGTAAGGTTTTTATGCAAGTGTTTGCATGTTAACGTTATATGTTATGTATTTTTAAAAATTCCCAAAATACCGAGTACACGAAAATTTTCACTTCAACAGATCGTGGAGCAGTTGATTAGAAACAAAATAAATAAATATGGATGTTTTAGTTTCCTGTTGGATTGAATAAAGGACACACGATATTTTACATTTCGTACAATAAAGTTATATTATCTAATATTGTCACTTTATTATGTCAACACTGTCCCCATATATGGATAAGGAATTACTTCCTTTTTTTACCATGTGTGACCATATGTTTGATTTTTAATTGACATTATCATTATTTGTCCATATATAATTAATGACTTTATTTATATAAACTTAACGATTGCATCAGTGTTCATTCTTGTACGTCAAAGGTGTGCAAGAAGAAAAGAAAATCAGTCGGTCATCTTTTATATCACAATATTAATCAAAACGAAAAAAATATATGAAGAGACATTTTAATATTTTTGATCTCCAAATGTTCAGATGTCTGGTTAACCATCCATTCCCTAATCAATTTATTAAAAATTAGACATTATATCATGCACTTTATGCAATTTGAAAAAGTCAAGAGGAAAATGGGTTATTTTCAATTTCATTCTCATTTTTTAATGTGCGGTAATATTGACATAAAGATGCGACGAATTAATTGATTCAGTAATGTCGACAACATATCACAAAGGTTACGGAATAACCTTAATATGTTTGATATTTCTCTTCATAAATATTCCATCACATTTATCATAATGTTTGACTATACCTGCACTAATAACATTATTGCGAAATTTGAATAATTTAAATAATTATATAATATCTTGATATCTAAATATTATAATTGTGGACAAAATGAACCATCAAAACCGATTCCCGGTCTGTATTCTAACATAAAATACAAACAATTCGAAGCTTGAATATGGTAAAAAATGCGTGAAATTAAAATAAATTTCTCATCATTTACTTGATAAGTATCAATGCAATCAAAATAAACCGTTTAATGCACACATCGTTTATTGGTCCACTTAAAAAATAAAGTGTTCATTTGATGATTTATAACAATACCTATTAAACTGATGAATACACGGAGAAAAGGTGCACCATACCATAGGAGTACAAAGAACAAATAACAGGTAATATAAACTATAAGAAGTTTCTATATATATGTGGTTCAATCTTCAATATCCGGTCTTTATTCACATGTCTTTATTACAAGTAATAAATATAGGTAATATTACGAAAATAGTTCATTAATTGACTTAGAACAATTAAACAAATTGCACACCTCTACAATTAGAATGAGTGATAAATTAGTCCTAATGTACTGGTGTGATGTTAATTTATCATCTATCTTTCAAATATTAATTAATGACAAAATACCGAATTTACTGTTAATTTTAGTCTCTGCATAATTAAAAAAAAAAAGATTTTTATCACTAAACGCTTTATCATACATGCCAATTTTGTTCCTGTACTCAACTTTCTAGCTAAAGCAGAAAGAGTACATATGATACCTAATAGGTAAAACATGACTGGACAAGACAGCTTATACTATTTCTAAATTTTTTAATGCGTATACTGGTTTGGTACTGACAAACAAAGAGTTCAAGAAACAATGATTGTCGAAACCTGAGAAAAACCTTTTGTTACATTTGTAAAAAATAGATTTTTACTTGCAACTGTATTTTTGTCTTTTTTCTTACTTCGTATTACAGTCTATCCTATCAATACTAATATACCCTAGTTGATTAATAAACAGCAAATGACCTCTCATCAGCAGCAATTAAAATAAATAATACTGAAAGCCATTATCCAAAAAAAGTAAGATAAAAGTACTCACTACCAAAAATCATATCGAAACAGGAGACCAATTCCAGCACCAAGACAAGACAAGACAAATACTTTATTAACAGAACACTCTGACACTTAAATTGGAAATAAATTATAAAGATGAATGGAAATGGCAATACAATATACATATTACTCAACAACAAAAGAATCGCACCACTAACGAGTATTTCTATGTACCTTAAAATTCAACAGCAAATATCTCTTCAAATATTTCCTGGAACAACTTGAAATTTTTACACATTGTTTCTCTTATATCAAAAAGTCAAAATTCCGAAAAAATTAAACATTTTGGATTTCTGAATTTCATTTTCTAAAAAAAAAACTACTTTTTCACCCAAAAATGCAAAAATTGTTGAAAAGGATGAATTTTTAATCTTTTACCTGTAAGATTTGGTAAAAAATTACTGTTTTTGTAACTTTTAACAATAAAACTTCCCAACAACCTCATTCTGAGAAAAGCAATTCTCTCACACATTCATCAGAAACCGTTGTTGTGACTTGAAAATGACAAATTTTTTGACAAAAATTGACTTTCTTGTTCTGGACATTTGAAATTTAAAAACACATAAAAAGGCTGATATGACTAAAATATCTCGGTAGCTAGATAATATTAAAAGGTGGTGCGTTTCTTGTGTTGCTCATTATATATATATTTAGTGTGTTGAATACATGTATATCAGATCTAGCACATACAATAAAAACAAGGATAACAGTAAACATAGAAACATGCATTTTAAAATAGTTTTTCTAAATTCCTTATGAATAAAGCTACTCCTTTTAACACATTTTACATTGCACAATAAAAATAATAAAAAAAACTGTTTTTCTAAATTCCTTATGAATATAGCTACTCTTTTTAACACATTTTACATTGCATAATGACAATAATTTTTGCATTTTGTAAACAGATGGATATTGAACATAGTAATTTTTGTGCTTTGCATCTGTCTAACTTCATTGTTTTCTGTGTCTAACGTCATTGTTTTCTGTGTGCTCGTTTTGGCCTTGTCTTTGGACTTTGATTTTTGGAAATTCCACTCCTTTGTTCCTTCGGTATTCTACTGCCGTTGTTTTTAGAATAAACTTTGTTCTAAGGTTCTTTATTTCAACATTTGAAAAAATAATGAAATTCATTACCAACTTCATTTGTATTACAGAGATGACAAATCCTAGATTCCAAAAGTACTCTAACCCACCTTCCAGTTTCTACACAAAATTTTATATTAGAACACCTCAGTTTCCAAATAGTAAGACGATCTGTTTTATTCAAATTCAAAAAAATATTTTTAAATCCAAAATCATGATTCTTAGA
Source organism: Modiolus philippinarum (assembly GCA_002080025.1). Taxonomy (NCBI): domain Eukaryota; kingdom Metazoa; phylum Mollusca; class Bivalvia; order Mytilida; family Modiolidae; genus Modiolus; species Modiolus philippinarum. The sequence continues at coordinate 221,428 of MJUU01019728.1, forward strand.
GAGATAAAACTCGCCTCTTGAAGATTTACCCATATCACTGTACTAATGTTGATAAAAGCTATCTAACAGTTTTGTTTAATTATACCCTTGATATCTTCTTTATGTAAAAAATATTGACCGTTCCAAAGATAAGACAGACCAAAATTCACAAAAATAGACTTAATACATTCAATCCATCTAAACTTAAAATTACTAGTGTTATGTTAATTCAACATAAGACGATAAAGTGTACTAGATAATTTATCTTGGTGCTCAAGAAGTTTCTTCCAAAAACTAACCATTCTTATTTTAACCTGGATATCTAAAGGATATCTCCCGCTTTCACAATAAACCATATAGCTTGGTGTACTCAAACGAATTCCAAAAATCTTTTAATATATTGTATATGTCTTTTTTCAATTTCACTAATGTTTCAAAACCCCAAATTTCAGAAGAAAAAATAGAATGGGTTATTAAATTATCAAATAGCTTTAACTGAAGATCTACTGGAATATTTAAACTCATCAACTACGCTCAATTTATTACAAAAAAGTTTGAATTCATGTTTCAATGCGTTTAGAAAAAATTACAATTTTTGTTTTTTGGGGAATTACCCTGTAATCTCCATTTTTTACAATAATTTTCAAATTTCAAAAGAGTATTTTGCAGTTTTTGAGGACTTCCTGCAGGTAAAATAGTGTCGTCCGCATAAAATAACACAAATAAGTGAACATAACATTGAATCTCATTTTCACATAAATTCTTTATATTCTCTAGACCATTAACATCGTTTCTGATGAAAAAATCCTCTAAGTCATTTAAAAATATTGCAAAAAGAAAAGGCCCCCCTCAAGTGCAATAAACGAAACTAAGCTTCGGTATGTGAAGGGGTTTAAATTTAGATAAAAACAATAAATTTCTATAAATGCAAGGAAAAATTTTGTGTTGGACAAACTGACTACTGGGCGGGTGAATACCAAAGGGGACTTCTTGTTCACCAGACATTGGCGTTCACTACATTGATTTTTAGCATAGAGTTTCATCAGTACTTTCTAGTTAATAAGGACTCAACTCAACTCAACTCAAAGTTTTATTTAAAGTCGGTACATTTAAAACATTACAACACAAGCTCTATTTA
>MJUU01019728.1:222713-237402 GCA_002080025.1 Modiolus philippinarum
GGCGTTCACTACATTGATTTTTAGCATAGAGTTTCATCAGTACTTTCTAGTTAATAAGGACTCAACTAAATCAACTCAAAGTTTTATTTAAAGTCGGTACATTTAAAACATTACAACACAAGCTCTATTTAGCTTAAAACCGACATAACAAACAAGTATACATGACACACACACACACACACACACACACACACACACACACACACACATGCAAACAAAATACATTACACAATGGTTAAGCTAAAAAATACAAACATGCGACAAGAAAAAACAGTATATTGCAAAGTAAGATATAAATCGTAATCATAATCTACAAACTGAATAAATGGGTAAAAATAAGATAAAACTGCTAGCAAACTAAAAGTCTTAAACAGAGAAATAATCCAAAAAATAAACTAAATAAATTTAAACTGTTAGCACGATTTATGATGCATGCTCTGCACCGCTGGAACTAGGGAAAAAGGTGAGTACTACATGTAATCACGAAATAAATAAGATGCATATTTTTATATGTGAAAGAAATTGGCTTGTAGTAAGATAGAAAAGATGTTGTTTACGTGTGTGCTTGATACTTATTATTCTGAAACACTAGTTTTTTATATTCTTCATTTGTCTTTATTAAGCTTTTTTTCCTTTGGTATAGTTGTTTTTTTATTACATTTTTGGACAAGAGACTGGTTTAAAAGTTTGTATAATATTTTTTTTTCGTTTGCAGTATCTTCGATATTTTGTAATTTTTTACTTAAATGTTACTTATAAGCTTAAGACAACACTTCAAATCCCTTAAAAATTCATGCATTTTATTATATTGCAGTTGTAATATGTGCACAGCTATTTAAAGACTAATTTTGAAGAACAAGTATCTCACAGCTCTGCATTTGAAATTTGTCTTGTTTAAATATAATATATTGTTCATGAAATGTGAACAAGTTGTTAAGAAATGATGCTTTGTTAATTTCGTAGCCTTCATTTCTCACTCGTGAACAGCTCTATTCTTGGCCTTTCTTGTGTTTTCATTTGAGACCTTTTTAGTGTTCTTTATCATCTTTTATAGATCTTTTGGTGTTCCAAATTTTTGATTTGATCTGCACTTAATAAACGACCGCGTAAATACCGAAGTTACTGTGAATTTAAATTCTGCATATGCGCATTTCGACCACTTATGTCTCTTCATTGCAGATAAAATCTAAACATATGACATTATGACATAAGTTGTCGAAATAGCCATATGCAAATGCAAAAACTTAATGCACAGTAACTTATTTATATATAGTTTCCATAACGAGAACTAGCTGATTATGAAATTTCTCACATCGAGTTAAATAAATTTTTCAAATTTGAAAGCGAGGCTTGCCGAGCTTTTAAACATTTGAAAATTTATTTAACGAGATGTGAGAAATTTCATAATTAACGTGTTTAAGTTGTGGAAACTTTTTCTCTAATGACTGGACGAAAAACACCGAGGCTTGTATTCCGAATGAATTTGGCGGGAAATGTCACGAAACCTGTTCTCCTCTCTAGAGAGGAGAACAAATGTTTCCACACCGTTCAGGAAATGTGAAAACTGGATAGAAATTAGAGAAAAACTTCATAGTAAGATACAGGGTCGATACATATTGTGCATTTTTTTGAAGAATTATTTTTATGAACAATGGTTTTAGTTTCACGTCTTCCCGGATTTCACTATACAATTCAATTCAATTCAAATGCTTTATTAAACCTCAGACTATACCGATTTGGACGGGTACTGTTATCAGAGAAGGACATGCTTACCCTTCCGGAGCACCTGATACCACTTCCAGTTTCATGAGAATTCACACCGTGAGTGCCTTTTTTTTAATGTTGTGTTTTTTATTTCTGTGCTTTGTAGCTGTCTGACGTCATTAGATTCTGTGTACTGGTTTTGGCCATGTCCTTGGAATTCGATATTTTGCGAATACTACTCCGTTGTTCCTTGTGTATTCTTCTGTCGTTGTTTGTGGCTCTCATGACTCTTCTTTCTGTATTACATGTTTAAGTTGTTTTTTTTTTAAATTTTTATCATACTGTAGATAGCAAAAGAAGACCGAAATATAAAATACCAAAAAGGTGTTTTCATTTGTATGAGAAAATTTTCAACAAATGGCACACCATCAAATTATATATGTTGAAAAAAGAAGGGAAACGGGGAATGTGTCAAAGAGACAACGACCCGAAGGGGAGTAATAACAACTCAAAGCCACCATAAAACTTCAATGAACAGTGAGAAAACCCCATATCCAACGGCAGGTCGGAGTCGGCAAAATTTGTATTTTTCACCAAAAATGTTTATTCAAAACAAAATGAAATTATTTATTTTCATGAGAAGTACGATTAGATTATTTATTTTCACTGACACCAAGGTAGAATTATTTATTTACAAATTCGCTCAAGCCCTTCCCTTAAACTCAAATGGTGATCCACTTATCTACATCGAGGATAACTAAGCACCTGGAGAACTAAAATAACTGCAATTTTTGTATTTAGAAATGTTATTTCCACTTGATAGATGCCTCTCTTTGTAGAATAATTCTATTTGTAGAATGTTTCTCCACACCGAAACAACTCTCTCGGGCCTAATACTGAATACCAATCACCAAACTCATTCAGACGGTATACTGAAAAACTATTATTAAAACAAATACAATATCTAAAGTTAGCAATTCTTTTAAAAATAATTATCTAAATCATGTAAAGCTATGCCTTCAACTGTTTCGGTCCTTTAGTTGAGGTTATGTAGGTACTACCGGAATTGACATGTTCAACACGGCGGGTGTCTTATAAGAAACAGGAGATGCTTACTCTACCGGTACACCTGATCTCACCCATGGTTTTTATCGGGTCTGTGTTGTTCATCTGTATGTGTGGTTCATTATTCTTTTTTGTCTCGTACTCAAGTGGTGTCCTTGTTTCTTGGTGTTTCCGATGATGCCATGTCCACTGATTGTTCGTTCTTTTGACTGACGGTTCGGTTCTCACTTACTTTATAAATAAATACCGAAGTTACTGTGATTTAGTATTTGCATATACAACTTAAGTCTCTTCAGTGCAGATCAAATCTAAACGTTTGGAAGACCATAAACTCAAAGATGTTAACAACTGATAGAGAGCAAATAACCAATAGGATCTAAATGTAAAGCCAAAATCACCTAAGGACAGAGCTTTGCATGAGGGAGATACTCCTAAGTTTTAACAAAATTTACAAAAACTTACATATTTTAAAGTTTCAAATAGAATCGGCTTTCGGGTCAGTACCGAAGTACTGACAACTTGGCTGGTGAATACCCCGGGAACTAACAGTCCACCAGCAGAGTTATCGACCCAGTGGTAACACATATCTAAATACCGAAGTTACTTTGAATTTAGCTCCTGCATATGCGCATTTGGACAACACTTATGTCTCTTCAGTGCAAATCTAATTTAAACATTTAGAAAACCATAAACTCAAAGATGTTTAAAAAGTGACAGAGAACAAATTACCAATATGATCTAAAAATAAAGCCAAAATCAGCTAAGGACAGAGATTTGCATGCAGAAGAAACTCCTCCTCCTCCTCTTCAACAAAATTCACAAAAATTTACTGGGCTTGCGAGTACCCTTAGGGAATAACAGTGCACCAGCAGAGGTATCGACCGAGTGGTAACATATAACTTAATACCGATGTTATTCTGAATTTATTTTCTGCATATGCACATTTAGACAACTCATGTCTCTTCAGTGCAGATCAAATCTAAATTATCTGTAGTCTATTAGCTCTTTATAAGTTTTGATTGCTTAGTTTTCCATATTTATATAACTGCACTTAAGAGGTGAAAAGACATAAGTTGAGACATTAGGTTTTTGACATGATAAGTATACCAAGTTTGGATCGTTCTTGGGAAGTTGTCATTTTCTCAAAACAGGTGAGTGAAAATAATCATAAGCTGAACAAAGCGGATTTCTAAAGTGTACCTTTGATAAGTTTTGTTGTCGTTTGGTATTAAAATCTAGGCTTTTGTGGTGTTCGTATATTCGCGATGTGAAGTTGTACTAATACTTAACTTGTAAATGAATCTTATGGAATGTTAATTTTACTTATTTTCTTTGATGTTAATTTCTTCCAATTTTAGTATAGAAATCACTATTATTTTGAAATGTATAAAAAGATGATATATAACATATTCTTCGTCAGAAACTAATTAAAATAAATCTGTATGACCCTTGATATATTAAGTGTTTACAAAGCTTTGCATCAAAGAGTTTTTGTTCTGAAATGCTGGTTAACTACATACTCATATAAGGATTTAGCATTTGAAGTGTGAAAAAGCGATTGAAATATAATATGTGCCGAAATACAGGAGTATTGATGTTTATTGCCTTTATTTCTGTATTTCATATACATGATCGAACGGTGATAGCTGTTAACATCTTGGTTATATGTTACTATTTGTGTTCATTGTTTATGAATAAACTACAGAATTTATTAAGACAAGCAGTGAATTGTCATTACGATTGCTGTATTCTTAAGTTTGCTGACTGGCAACACGTTCCTGTCGTAGGTATTTGCCTCGGTCTGAAACAGTAATTGTCTCAATAGAAAAAAGAAGGGAAACGGGGAATGTGTCAAAGAGACAACGACCCAAAGGGGAGTAATAACAACTCAAAGCATTTGAAGACGTGGACATTCAAAAATATAAACAAGTCCTAATCCCGTAAAGTTTTATGATACCATTTTCTGCCGAATCTCAAAAACTGTAAAGAAGGGTGGAAAACCACCGGAATTGTCTCGACAGCAACGGTCCTGTACAAATGCAATGGTGGGTAAAAAAATATACTTATCTTACCTTTTTGTAATAGTCATGATTATAGTTAATAAATTTATACTTTAGTTACTGTAAATCTAGTTTGTTTAGAAAGCAAATTCGATCATTCTTATTAGAAAAACATAAACACGATCAAAACTGATAGAGAACAAATAAATAGGGTATAAAAAAGCCAATTTCAGCTTAGGACATAGCTTTTGTATGAGGGAGATACTCCTCAAGTTTTAACATTTAAAAAAAAAATTTAGATGTTGCAATTTCCGGGTTTTGGGGCTAGCACTGACATACTGATTACCCCACTTCTCCCACAGAAAACTGAATTGTATTTTATAACTAAATAGTATTTACAAACAAAAGGAATGTAGATAATATTGATCTATTTTTTGATGGCGAGAAAATTAATACAGTTGATGACCATACTCACCTAGGAATTAGTCAGTAAAGGAACTGTAAATGGTGTTTTCGTATTGAAAATATTTGCAAAAGAGCTTCTGCTGGAATAAATATTCCTAGGCAGAATAAGTTTTTGTTAAGCAGAATTAATTTAAGAAGAAGTTATCTGACATATTTCTTTACCAATTTTAAATATTGATGTGAAGTTTGGGACGGCTGCTTTGCTCACGATACAATAATTTGACGAAAATGGTCATCTCAGTACTAAAATTTAATACAAAAAGGACGATTTCAATTTCAAAATTATCAATTTCCTAACATGGACAGTATTTTTCACAGCTGAGCTTGCACAAATTATACAGACTTTCTCATTAGACATATTTATCTCAGTCTCCGTAATTAAGGCTTCAAAAAATTCCGTCTCACACGATCATTAAAAAACTTCTTTACTAGATATTAGTCCCGTGTGGAAAAATTTGAAGCTTCGGTCCGAACACTGATTCAAGATTCCTTACTTGATACTGGGATGATAATTTCTTTTAACTGTCTACGACCTTTCAATGACAACTGCTGTTGAGTTGTTACCGGACACTACCGCAATGGAAAGGGAGGTTTAACCCACCATTTCTTTTGAAATGCCTGTACCAAGTCAGGACCATTGCGGTCGACAATTTTGCCGGTTGTTTCCATCTGATTTATCTTTTTGTCTCATGGACTTCGGCTCTTGACCACTCTGTTCGGTCAATTTGTTATTACTCACAAAAGAAAAACTTCAATTGGAAGCCGCTAGAATGCTTACAAGTTTGCCTATGTATGTTGGTACTGAAAATTTATATTTTGAAACATGATGGGAAACTTTATAGGAAAGAAAAAACATAGAAACCTAAACTTGTTTTATAGAATAAATAAGGATTTAGTTCCACAGTACTTGGTAGATTGTTTACCAAAGATTGTGGGAAATGTTGTTGGATACAGTCTAAGAAATGCTGAACATTATAATATACCGAGGTGTCGTCTTGAAACTTTCTCAAAGTCTTTATTCCTTTCACTCTGAATTTGTGGAATTCGTTACCTATTAATATCAGTATACATTGACAATTAGTCCCCTCGGTATCCCTATTGTCTGCTGGAAAATTGTCCTCCAAATTCTTAAAAATGTTATCAAGCAAGAAATCCAGCATTGCGTTGACATCCTCCTCTGTATACTTTTTGTGTGAATCAGTGTGATGTTTAACAAAATAGGTCCCATCTTTACCTATCACTAAATACGAATATCTTCTTTCCCCTTTTTAGTACAGAAAGACTGCTGTATTAAATCCTGGGGTACTGACTTTTATTTATCGTGTGGAAGAGTATTATAGAGAGTTGAAAAATCAAATGTTTTGACACTGTTTCAGTGGTTGAGTTCAGTTGAAGATAGATATTTTTAATAAGTCTTTTGAGTTTTTGAGAATCCACATCTGATTTACTCCACTTGTTGAGTATACTTTATCACTTTATATCTTGAGGCCATCTTTGACTGAAGTAAGTAATGAAGTGAGGAGCTTAGAAAGGGGTTTTGTTGTGCATTTGGCAGATCCAGCAATGTATCTCTGTTTGTAAGGGTCACTTCCATCACATTTAAAATTCAAAAAAGGTTATTAAACGTCAGTCTATTCAAGTTCCTTCTTATTATGCTTTTAGGGATAGGAAAATAAATATCATTCATACAAAACTTAGACATAGATGCAGTCCACAAAATGCTAGTCTGTTTCGTGTTAATTGAATTAAAATGCTGGTTGTATATGACGTCATCTGTATGAAGATGCTATACTTTTTTTTCATGGAATGTGCTTTGCGTCAGTTAGAAAGATCAACATGTTTTACAATATTATAAATTTTGTACCAACTACAATAAAAAATATTCTCTTTCGTTGTAGTGATGTTGATGAAATTAAAAAACTTTATTTAGGACAGTTCATAAATTTATTCGTCTATCAAACGTTTCTGTTTACAAAATGGATGTATTTTGCTTCTTTTACACAAAATTCTGTTTATTTTTAGTAAAATTGTATACTGTTTCATTCAGACGGCAAAAAATTTGACTTTATTATTTTAATTTTAATTTCATATTTTCATCTCTGTATGATTATACTGTCATCTTTATTGTAATATATGTATAAGGAGAGGGACTAGTAAGTTGTTTAACCTGTTCCTAATCCTTTGTTCACCTTTTCTGGCAATGAAATAATTAAAAAGCACTGATTACCCTGTTTACAAATACCTACGGGGAATTAACAATCCACAACCAGGGGTACCTATCCAATTGTAATTAATAACTTGAAAACCGAAAGTACTCTACATTTACATTCAAACAAATGATAAATTTTTGGTACATACCTAATCAAAACAGTTGGAAGACAAAATTCGAAAGATGTCCAAAACTGACAGAAACAAAAAAACACAAAGAAACCCAAACAAACGGCTCAAGATAGCTTAGTATTGATGAAATACTCCTCGGTGTAGAACTAAATTTTCAGCAGTAAGATATGGAATGTTTCAAAAACAAAATAGACTTTGTTGTGGGCATAACATCTAGTAACTGTCTATCTTGTGGCAATAATTTAGTTTTTTTTATATAAAAAAAGTTTATAAAGGAGATGAAATAAGAAAGGATGATAGGAAAACATCTATAGTGGCTGCAAATCATAACTAAATGCTTCAATCTCCCAGTAATTGCACAGGATAAACAAAAATTAGAAAAAGACATACGCAAACAACGATAGGAACTCGGGGGTATTATTAGAACAATAAGGCCAATAACATATGATGACAACGGAAGTAGAATACCGAGGGAACAAGGGAAGTGATGATCACAAAAATAGAAGTCTAAAGACATGGCAAAAACGGCAACATAGAAAAACAGATAAAACAGTTATCATATCTTATGGGCATGACATTAAAGAATCGCACTATTGAGTCAGTGAATTGAATGGAATAAACATTACACAATCTAAAAGTTTATTTCCAAATGTATATTGTATCTTTATCGCTGCTATATTGTATAATCATTTTTATGCTGTATATTGTAGGGAGAGGGCTTTGAATAATGTTGTCATAACTTGTTCCCGATCCCTTTGCTTTATTTGGGCAATAAAATATGTTTAATGCAATTCAAATTCAGTTCAAAATGTTCCAATACCGCTTAGGAAAATTTATATTAATAAAATACGAGGATTATAGCTAAAAGCACAAAGTGTATGACCTATCATCGTAAGGATATCAAATTTTTGGTCCTCTTTTTTACCATTTTTAAAAGGAAACGAGAGTTAACAAAGAGTTTTCACTTTGTTCATACCTTCCTTAAAAATAACAGTTTTACATTGAATGATACTTATTTCTGATGAGTATCATTTTTAATTAAGTACAAAAATTCAATCTTAGGCCTCTTGTATTATAACTGTGTTATCAAGTGCAGGGTACTTTCGTTATAAATAAATGACTTGCTAGTTTTTCCTTTGATGTGTGTTTGAGAAGTATCACATTTAATTTTATTTTTGTACAACTACCGAAATACTATTTGATATAAAGCATTGTATTAATACTTGCTTCTTATTATATGCATGTTAGTAAACATTCAAAGAGAACTTCGACTTCAGTATTTGTATTTGGAATAATGCAAATTTTTCATAACGGATTTCACGAATGTAAGAGTAATATCCGTAAGCTAATACCGGGGTAATCTATTTACGTAGTTAATCTTCCTCGAGTTACAAAACTTTTAGCTGTGCTTTTCTGATAATATTTTATGACAGAATATTGAGTAAATGAACATGAGACCATAACACATATGTTAACTCCAACTGCAATAATTCTAATGAGCTGTATGGCCATTTCGGAAATTTATTTCTCATCAGCATCACTAGAACCCAAACATAGGAAATCCATAATTGCAAAAAATGTTAAAAATGCATAAAACCAAACGAAATCCGAATAATCAGTAATATCAAATATAGTCTTAAAAAAGTCCTCAAATGTTTGATTCATGGCACAGAAGAATTTGAATTATTGATAGATATGAATTATTTAAGATAAAATAGTCCATTCATTTTACCATAAAAACAAGGTTCATTGTATTTGCGTCTGCCAGAAAACTATGATGCCGCTGCTTATTGAATATTCATACGGTCGGAAAAACAGAAGGACAAGCGAGGGTAAAACAATATTCAGTCGACTTTTCAGGGGCGAATCTCAGGGAGTAAGGGCAAATGTCCCTCTGTTAACAACCAAAGAGACAAAATATATGAATTCTGTAATCAAATACCCACTTACCTTTAGCGTTTACACACCTTTATTGTGTGCCACTATTAGCAGATTTGTTTCTTTACTCTTAGGAAGCCGCTTCATACAAGGGCTAATTCATAAAAAAAAGAGAAAAAATCTAGCCGAGTCCTATTAATTTCAGCCTCCGTTATATAGATGATGTTCTTTCATTAAACAATCCTCAATTTAAGGATAACCTTCATCTTATATACCCAAATTAACCACTGAGACACCATCATCATACCTGGACCTATACCTCTACATTGACAACTCTGGGCGTCTTCATTTCAAAACTCATTCGCTATTGCCATACCTGTAGATTATACAGCGGTATAGTGAACAGAGCGAAATTAGTGTCTCAAAAACGTATACATCAAGGGTATATTCAGTCACTGTTTCAATTGTCACTACAGAAGTTTTACGGTCATCATGATTTGACAGACCGTTACAATGTTTTTAGTTAACAGATTAGAATATATATCTTTGTGTAGATCCAGAGTTTATTACCAGACTGAAAACACCAACTGCGGAGTTTTCACTGGCAGTGACAGGTTCCACGCGTGAAGCAGAACATGCTTACCCTTCCGGAGCACCTGATGAAACCTAAGTTTTTGTAGGGGTTCACACTGTTAGTGCTTTAGTTTTTGGCGTTCTTGTTCATATAGTTTATTTGTTTTGTCTTTTTTATGTAGTCTCCATTCGAGTTGGATATAAAATGTCGTGATTTTTGATTTTGGAATTCTCTGTTTCATCATTTTTGCTTCGGTATTTGTTTGCTAATGGTTTTACCAATTTTGCGTGAAAGTGAAATGTTTATAGGATTCTTAATTACAAAACGTAAAAAAAACTTTTGCATCGCTCCCATCGACAGTAGTCTATCTGTTTTGGGTTTTATTCGTATGTGTATTATAATATAGGGAATCGGGACCCAGAAAGGGGAGGTTTGTGTACCCATAAACCGGGTTAACCCTACCGCTGGCTTTTGCTAATGTCGATACCAAGTCCGGCTGTCCCGAGTTCCTATCGTTGTTTACGTTTGTCATGTGTATTTCTATTGTGCAAATTCCTTGTTACTTTGTGGCATGTGACTGTATTTTTCGGCCGTTGTAGGTGTTTCCTGTTATCTTTGTTATTCTATTTCAGATAATTCGCAGGATTTACGTCTCTTTTTTTCCTGGATCTGCATCTGCCTTTTGTCACTCTAGCAGGTGAATACTTTAATTTTTTTACTATCTATTATTTTGTTGCAAATATAGTCTAACATCATAACAACTATATAATAAATTTTTAATAAATTAGTACATAGTTGCCTGGATTTTACACTTTATTTGCAATGAAATCAAGAGAGGTTAATAAATAAAAGTATTCACCTGCTGGAGAGAAATTCTTGTAATGACGTCATTATATATTGAACTATACATTAAAACAATAATGGTCTTTTGTAGCGTGAAATTTTTTTAATGACCTGAGTATTCTACTCGTCGGATGGTCTCGTTGAATATTGGTTTGCATTTGAATAAAAAGCGTATACCTCTGCAAAAAATCATAATGGGAAAACATTATGAAAAAATAATTATTATTTTTTGTTCGCGTAGGTAAAAAAATAAGTCTATGAAACCTAAACTTGACGAGTTGACGTCAATTACATAATATGAAACTGATTTTTTTCGAATTCTCAGTCGGGTACTCAAATCAATAAATATCCTGACAAATGTATAATATAATTAAGTAATGGATTTCATATATTGAGACAAGATAAAACCAATTGGTTTCAATTTACGACAAAAATAATTTCAAATTGTTGCCGCTAGAGTACAAAAAATTGTAACTGTTTCAAATCTTTTATATAAATAAAAACGATTAAAATCATAAACTATTACTCCGTGTATATCAGATACGTGATACCATTTAACTTTGAAATATATACCGGTAGTGAAAGGGGTACATACCCATTTAGACATATCAAAAATGAAAATTTAAACGAATATGAAATTAATACGTTCAATTCTTCAAACATGATCAAATAAGAAGGGACAGGTTGAAATCATTATTCAAAGTATGATGATTAAACTATGACATATAGTGATATTTTAATAAATCTTTTTAATCTATTACAGTGAACCTAATGCAGATTACAGAATCTATTGTTGTAATGTAGTATAAAAGTTCACGAAACTTTTCTGAAGGTAGGAGTTGGTTAAAGTTTTCTTTTAGTACCGGACAGTATTCGATATACCATTAGGTAATAACAAAATTACCGAACAGAGGGGTCAAGAGCCGAAGTCCAACAGACAAAAAGACAAATCAGGTGGAAACAACCGGCAAAAATGACGACCGCAATGGTCTGACTTGGTACAAGCATTTCAAAAGAAATGGTGGGTTGAACCAAGAAAAGTTAATTTTAAATTTATATTGTATAAAATAAAGTCTCACAAAACAACCTTACCCAGAACACTTGCAATTTTAATATTACATAATAAATATTGTAGCAATAATGCAAATAACGAAGAATTGTAAAACCTGTAATGAATGATAACACATTCACTATGCCCGCTTTTTTGTGTCATTTTTGTTTTTCTTCTTAGGGTCACTTGAAGTAACGTCTTTCCTATATTTATACAATGTACTAATTTTCAAATATCATTTTTGACATGTCTCTAAACTTTAATTTATGTAATTTATGTTTTTTATTCCCTCGGGTTTTTGTTTGAATACATTTAAGGCATTCGTGTGTTGCCAATTTTTGTTTAATTGTGTGGGTTTAATTTCTATATGTGATTCAAATATTTGCGAAAAGTATGAATATAAAATGCATTGCAGTTTTAATTATGACATTTTACTCAATGTCATGTAGTCAATATTTAATACAACTAGGGTTAGAAAATTTTGTTTGAATATATTGAAAATTTAATTTCCAGTAGAGTGTAACTAATTTGCAATTTTCAGAATCTTTTCTTTAGTTTAATAAGAGATCAGAAGTTATACAGCAACTTCTGTACTCGCTTACGTATAACCACTTTGTCGATGCCTCTGCTAGTTGACTATTATTCCCCGAAGGCATTCAACTGCTGCGTATGGAGTACCTCTGTGTTGGCCAGAAAAATTAATTGCCTTAATTTTTGATTTTTGATTTTGGAATTCCCCTTTTCCTTAAACTGCCTCGGTATTCGTTTGCCGATTTGTATTAAAGCAATATCAGTACTTGAATAATTATATTTTTAACAGTATCATCAGTATTTGGTAAGTTTGACTGATGTTTTTGTTAACTTGTCATATAATTTCTAAATCTAAATTCAGAAAATTTTGTCAGTTAATAACAAAATACCGAAGTTACTGTTAATTTATTTTTCTGCATATGCGCATTTCGACAACTTATGTCTCATCAGTGCAGATAAAACCAAACATTTGGAAGTCCATTAACCTTAAACATGTAAAAGCTGATGGAGAACAAATAAGCAAAAGGATCTAAATAGAAAAGCCAAAACTCAGCTAAGGACAGAGCTATGCATGAGTAATCATTATTTCCTTTGTCCAAAACTCTTTCCCTAGTTGAACTTGTTCCTATAAGTTATTTATTTCCCTTTAGCTTTACTACATCTAACGATTATTGATTTGCCATTTTTTGTCATTTAATCTGCACTGGGAAGAGTCTGTTGTTGAAACAGCCATCTGCAAAACCAAACAACAACAATTTGGCTAGTTTGTTATTACATTACTTCGGTAAGTACTTTTGGATTCACCGTATTTTGGACAGAGTTTTGGGCCTTGGAGTTGGAAAATTTTTGATTTGTTTCTATACAGTGTTAGATATCGTTCTGATATTTGGTGTGCAAGTTTACCGCAATAAATCACAAACAAAATTCAGCTTTGATTTCGGTCCACCGTGGACCTTGCACTCAGAAAGTTGTAGTAAATTATTCGTTTTTAAGACAGTTTTAAACAGTTTGCAGGTATTGATCACATATTTGGGGTGAGATTCTTACCGCCTTGAGCATGTGAAAAGCAGAAAAGTATCGTGAAATATAAGTTTCTGGACTTTTCTTCTTAAACATCGGAGATGATGATCTGGTAAAAGTTTAAAGAATTTACTGAAATATCCGTACTTTGTCATTTTTTATTATATGAAAATGCATAAACTCCAAGATCAGTATTTTTGTATTTAGTTTATGATTCATTGTAATAGCTTACTTTGTTTTTACTCTGATCTGTTTTGTCACCTTTAACATGTCATTTGATATATTTAACAGAACATGTGGTATAAATGGAAAGTTCTTCTCAGCTGTCTACAAAGGAGCATTGACTTTAGCCACTTTTGTTAACGTTTTTTAGTCACAAATGTTGACAGTGTTCTGTCAGCGCTTTTGTTTTCTGTGTTGTCTTTATATTACAATGTTAGTTTCTGTTTTGTCTTTGTCTATGATGTTTTTCATTGCCATTTCATACCTGTGTACAAAGAGATAAACTTATGTTTTTCAAACTTTCACCTTGGTCTTGTGACTATATACCGAAGTTACTGTGAATTTACTTTCTGCATATGCGCATTTCGACAACTTATGTCTCTTCAGTGCAGATAAAATCGTTTGGAAGACCATAAACTCAAAGATGTTTAAAAACTGATAGAGAACAAAAAAACCAATACGATCTAAATGTAAAGCCAAAATCAGCTAAGGACAGAGCTTTGCGTGAGGGAGATATTCCTTAGTTTTCAATAAATGTTACCAAAATTTAGATATTGTAAGGTTCCAAATAGAATCGGCTTTCGGGTCAGCACAGAAGTACTGACTACTGGGCTGGTGAATACGCCCCGGGACTAACAATCCACCAGCAGTGGCATCGGCCCAGTGGTTTGAGGGTTAGAGAATAACATGTACCATGTATTTTAACTGATTTTGCTCAGGGTTAGAAAATGACATTAACCATTCAGCCATCCAACAGATCTTTCACCTCTTTTTACACAACAGTTGATGAATATTTCACCGTCTTACGACATGTCACTAGCAATGGGTGTTTAGTTGCCACTGGACATATACTCAATGGATGGGGAGGTTTAGCGCACCAAAAAACCCAAAAACCAAAAAACAAACAAAAAACAAAAACAAAAACAAAAAACAAAAAAACAAAAAAAAAAAAAAAAAAAAAAAAAAAAAAAAAAAAAAAAAAAAAAAAAAAAAAAA
>MJUU01019728.1:243137-257713 GCA_002080025.1 Modiolus philippinarum
ACCAAAAAATGAAATTATATTTTGTTTTATTTTATATGTATATAGAAATTAAACTCATTTATGATGAAATGTTTCTTGATATCTATAGAATTTTTTTTGTAAAAAAGATTTTTTAAATCATTCAGCATATTTTCTTCATTTATTCACTTTTGTTTTACAGGTATTTATATACGTATTATATATATATCAATGATTAGGGATGTTACTAAAAATATCTATTATTTCATTTCTTCTCTCCTGTGTATTCCTCCACTTTTGGGGAACCAGTATTGATGATCCCTGGTGTAATCAAAGTACTGATAACACTGATAAACAGAACACAATGAGTTGGCTATATATGTTCCAAAAATGGGGGATGGGGGGTGAAAATTGTTTTCTTAATAATGATTGGACCGATTCATTTGGGTGATTTCTGTGTTTGCATCCAATTGCAATCATCATTTGATGAGATTAAACTTTTCTGTTAATACCAGAATTTATTTCTACAAATTATTTTGTCAGAAGGACATTCATTGTTCAAAGTTGCTAAATGTTTCTTCTTTACTTCTACCCGGGGGCATAAGTGTTTCACAAAACACATCTTGTTTAAAATATTATATTTTATCATATCCTTTTGAAGTAGTTTTATATGTTGTGATCTGGGACTAATATAATATGTTATATAAGTCCCAGTTGTGATATAGCTTTTTGTAAATCTTTACATAAATATGTTTGAAAAGTCAGGTTTATACTAAATCTTTACAAATGACCAAAATAATTCACTTTTTAAAAATTTTACTTTATCATACCATTTCCAAGAAGTTTTACATGTTGCGATATATTTTTTTGTAAATCTTTACATAAATATGATTGAAAAGTCAGGTTTTCATTATGCAGTTTATACTAAATCTTTACAAAAGCCCAAAATAATTCATTTTTCAAAAATATTTTACTTATTGTATCCTTTGGAAGAACTTTTATATGTCGCGATATAGCTTTTTGCAAATCTTTATATATTGTATCCTTTCAAAGAACTTTTATATGCCGCGATATAGCTTTTTGTAAATCTTTATATACATATGTTTGAAAAGTTAGGTTTTCATTATGCGGTTTATACTAAATCTTTACAAATGACCAAACAGTATGTAATCATCAACTGGACGATGGTAAACTGTATACCAAAAGAAGAAGAAGAAGAAGAAATAATTCATTTTTTTAAATATTTTACTTTATCACATCCTTTCAACGAAGTTTATATCAGGTAATTTTGGGAAAAATACATATAAATGTTGTGTCGCAACAATTGAAATAAGCACCAACATATAAAATCTCCCACTTTTGGATTCATTTTTGACAAAAAAAGCATTAATTTGGTATCGCAAGAAAGGAAAACATGTAAAATGCAAAATATTTCAGTCTTATAAAGTAATTTGGGAAAAAATACATATAAATGTTCTGTCGCGACGATTAAGATAAGAACCAACATATGATTTCTCCGACTTCTGAGGTCATTTTTGACAAACGATGTATAAATTTGGTATTGCGAGAAAGGAAAAGAGCTAAAATGCAAAATATGTCAATTTTTAAGGTAATTTTGGGAAAAATACATATAAATGTTGTGTCGCGACAATTGAATTAAGCACCAACATATAATATCTCCCACTTTTGAGGTAATTTTTGACAAAAGATGTATAAATTTGGTATCGCGAGAAAGGAAAAAAGCTAAAATGCAAAATATTTTAATCTTGTAAGGTAATATTGGGAAAAATACATATAAATGTTGTGTAGCGACAATTGAAATAAGCACCAACATATAATATCTCCCATTTTGACAAAAGATGCAACAATTTGGTATCGCGAGAAAGGAAAAAAAGCCAAAATGCAAAATATTTCAGTCTTACAAGAACGCTGTCTATTTGAAAAAGAGAATTTCTATTTTATTCTCTCTTTTTTATTGGTAACTAAATTTCGTAACATTTCTGCATTTCTTTGATATTTTCTACAAAATAACAATACAAGTGGGGTAATTGCCCCACAAGATGTTAGCATATTCCCGTACGAAAATTTTACACGGATTCCACCCTGATTTTAGCAGGAATCCAGGCAGAATCCGCTTAAAAATTGTGAAACTTAGACGGACTTTAGGCGTACATGGAAATGTCCAAAAAAATCCGTCGAAATTACGTCTAACCCTTAGAGGGATTCAGGCGGAAACCATTTAAAAATTCTTAGGTTTAGGCGGACCTAAGGCGTACATTGAAATAAGAAAAAAAATCCGCCTAAACCTTAGAGGGATTATTTTTTAAATTCCTGCAAACAAAAATAAAAGTTATGAAACAGGTGAAAAGGAAGTAGTCTTTGCACATGTGCAGAATTTCAAAAGATGGAGCCAAGGAAATCATTTTGTAAACATGGGGGAGATATTAAAACAATGTTGTGAGAATTCTGGGAACAATTTATGGAAAATGCAATTATTCTTTAGAAGGTAAATGATTATGTTCACAATGTTTAAGAATATTATATTATCACCAAACACTGATTTTTGATAAAAACCAATTTTCTTAGAAAAGGGGGATCCTAGTGCCAAAGTTATACATGTAGTATTATGAAATATGAAATAATTTGCCTTAAATTTCTACAAAATGTTTCATTAAATTTGTTTAAAAATGAAGATATTTTAAACATGGTTTAAAGATTGCTGTAGTTATGGAACAATAAAAGGGGTTGGTGTTAATTTACTTGTTTACTAAAGGAAGTTTTACTTTTAGATTTAACATTGAATGAGTTGAAAATTGTCTTTTAGGATAACATGTTGAATGGTCAAGATACATTTATATTTTATTTTGCATTGTCTGTTGATTTTTTATAGAATCAATCAAAATCCAGGGGAGATAATAAGATTCAATACTTTCATGTATACAGCTCAATGTTGTTTAAATTGCCATTATAGAATTTCAATGAAATTTTAACAAAAGGTAGTTCAACTTCCAAATGCTCATGATCTAAATCTGATGATCATAACTTTATATAAAATAATAATTAGTCAACAGTGTATGGTAAAAATATTTTTCATTGGCTTATATGACTTCTGAAACTCCATTATACATCAAAAATATTACCCGTAATCATGATAGTTATAAAATGGTTAAAATGATCCAATTTACAGGTTATATTTAACAGTAATGTATTGTCATACATGTATGTAGAGTTTATATATTTGTGGCATTAAAAAAAAATCAAATTCTAACAATAGAAATTTTAAGCGGAATTTAAATCCGCCTTTAGTTAGAGGGACTAATTTAAATATTCCGCCCCATATTCCGCCCTGATTCCGCCTGGATTCCACCTAAGAACTTATATTCCCCGTTAAAGATGTCTTAAGCGGAATCCGCCTAAAATGTACGTCTGGAATCCGTCTAAAGTCCAGGCGGATTTTCGTACGGGCTGTGTTGAAATTACCCAAAAAAGAATAAAATCTGTTGTAAACATTAAACCTCGAAACAAAATAAAGTATAGGGAATATGAGTGAGTAAAAACTTCTAACCTTCCGCGGGGAAATTTTCCCGCGGAAGAAATCGTGTATTGGCAGATATAAGCAACACCACATGAGGTAAAAATACATCGCTGACATTGCTTAAAACCAAAGCGGGGAAATTTCCCCGCGATAATTGAATTGATATACTTTTTACTGAATACTGAAAAAATATTACTTAGTACATGCCATGTTTAATTTCATTGGGGCATTGTCAATACCGACAAATTAAAACTTGTTGATACGATGAATTCCAAAACTATTCGGCGGGGAAATTTCCCCAGGGGTGAAAAGCTTTTCATACTTCACCCTCGACATTAAAATTTAATTCCTCTTATATTTAATTCTATGAAAGTGTTTTAGAACTTCTTTGGGGAAATTTCCCCGCTTGAGATTTGGACAAATTTTCATGACATAAATAATTTGTTGAAAATTAAATGAGTGGAGAAATTTCCCCACAAAAGATCTGCACAAATTTTTCTCAGATTTTTATTTCCAGCAAAATTGTGACATGCTGAGAAAGGTGTGTGGGGAAATTTCTCCACTAGTATTAGTAGTATTTGAAATTAATAATGAAGGGATATGGAGTAAATGCAAATGAGACAAAGTCTCTACAGATACAAATTATACACGAAATTTTTCGAAGACATGCGAATATATGTATATAAATATTGTTATATGTCGACAATTCTGATTCAAAGTTTGATGGCATAATTTTCAAAGAGTGACAGGAAATATAATTTGTCTAAAGCATGTTTTACATATCTTGGAATTTTAAAGCATATTTTAACGGAAATATTTTACAAAGTTTCAATGATAAACATTATTTTAGGGAAAAGGGATTTAATTCGCGGCAAAGAAGACTAAATATTATGTTCCATGTTAATAAATTAATTATTACACCACAAAGGAAAATCTGTAAAATGACTGTTCCGGCCAAAAAATCAAACCAAACCCGTATTCGACACTGTATTTTTGAAATGCGCGAATGCATTGCCCAGCGCGACAGTGTCTATCTACATTAAAACGTTGAATCAATGTTAGTAAATTAATATCACATCAATTATGTCAATGTTCTGTAATTTTTCTAATAAATATTTAGTCATGCAGTTACTTACCTAGATGCAGATACTTGTTATTATAGTATAATATATTCATTTCATGACATTATAAGCATGGAAATGATTTTTAAGGATGTAAATCGAGTTTTCTTCATTTAATATATTAGATGGGATGTAAATTAGTTATCATATTCGGACTTGGTGTGTCTGTATAAGCTCAACCATCCGTCCTCCGGTCGTACAGACACACCGCGTTCTCGTGTGATAACTATTACACAATAACCTGTCGAACAGCACACATGATATACCCAAGACATTTGTTTATGTGATACACTTTATAATGCTTCAGTGAATTCAAATCAATTGAACTAATGTTCAGTATGCTCCAGTGATTACATATCAATAAGTGCAGTTGTGTGCATATTACAGGTCTACAAAATATAAGATCTCCAGGTACGATCAATACAGTATATTTATTTGTTTTCTATAACTGCCTATTGTGACTTCCTGTTGATGGAAGTACGGTACTAGTATTTTGACTTAACGGTAATAAGCAGAATATATTATTGTTTTCATTTCATTGATTGTTTAAAGAAATGTCATATACGTTACTTCCTGTTTCAGAACAATATTTCGTTCGGTTCTGGTGTTCCTGTCGAGACAGAAGAACTGTGATTGCACGACTGCCCAAAACATTAGCCAATGCAATGGACACACACCTTATATGTCACAGCCTTGAAAGGGATACGCAAAGCAAAGCAAACCCAAAACATATCACTTTAGAGATAGGGATAGTGATATCAGTAACAAAATACCCAAGTTACTGTGAATTTCTGCATATGGAACGAGTTATGCATGAGGGAGATGCTGTAAGCACTATCTTTCCGGCGTGCAGAATCTCCGGGTATATAAATAGATGCCGTCTTGAACTTGCTATGAGGAATGAGTAATTCTCATTGTTGAAGGCCTCATAGTGACTTCAAGATGAAGAAAAACAATAAAAGCGTTGTTCCATTTCTTGGTTTTGCCATTTATTTGTAGAGACTTGCAATTACTCCATATCCTCTCATTGTTTATTTAAGACCAGAGTTTGTCTGTCCTGCTGTGTGGAATCTGTAAAAAAGATTCTCCGTGAGAAATATGTATGCTCGATATACTGGTATTTTTCACTTAACGTGTACTTGTTCTTGAGAGACTATCTCATATGGATACACTATATTGCAAAGGTCAACCAAGTGGCAAAACTTTCGCTGAATCGGAAGTCAAGATTTACAACCCACGCCTACATTCTGTTACCTTAAACAGACTACACAGTATATACATACCAAACAGAAAAGGTTACAGTTGTATACAATGTGTATATTTGTCGACAGCAGATCCGTTCTTAGAATGTAAGCTTTTGGTGTGAACTTTGACTTCAGTTCAGTTCAACTTTTGCCACTTGGTTGATCGGAACAATAATTGTTTCAAAATTTTGGTATCTTATTTTTTTGCAAGTTCAAAATGTATTCCGACCCTCAGGTATATTGCCAACATCTCACTATTTTATAATGCCAAGTTTTCTTTCAATTAACTTGATGAGAGTCCCCTGGTTGTCTATTTGTTGTGATTGTCTTATGTTTGTCAACGGATGACAGCAGTAATAAAAATTATATCTCATGTGTATACTTTGTTTGTAACTTTTATCTAAATTTATGTAAATTCTAAAACTAAAGATAAACTCCTTCCATCGTAGTTTTATTCAAAGCCATATTTAATATTACGAATTATTTGGGGTTTTTTGTTGGTTTTATGCATTTTTGAACATTTTTTAGACCGTGGGTTTCCTATTTTTGGGTTCTGGTGCTGCTGACGAGGAATAAATGGCCATACAGCTCATTAAAATTTATTGCAGTTGGAGTTTACATGTGTTATGGTCTCATGTTCATTTACTCCATATCCTTTTGTAAAATAAGAACATTTTGCAAGTTTATTTTATGTTTGTTAACGATCCCCCATTCATGAGTTTGAAGCATGGATGTAGCGTTATTCGACATTTAGCAAAGAATTCCGCTCAAACTCTTGCTAGGGGCCGTCTTGAACTTACTATGAGGACCTATGAGGTATGAGCAAAATGCATTTTTGAAGGCGTCATGGTGACTTCTAGATGAAGAACAACTATAAAAGAGTTGTCTCTTTTCTTGTTTTTCACCATATATCTGTAGAGACTTTGTCTCATGTGCATTTTTTCCATGTCCTTTCAGTGCTTATGTAACATTACTCGACATTTAGCATTGAATTCCTATCAAACCGGTGCTAATTTGTTATGGGGTATGGGCAAGGCTTATTGTTGGAGGCCGCATTTTGACTTCAAGATGAAGAACAACAATAAAAGCGTTGTTCCATTGCTTGGTTTTACCTTGTACTTGTAGAGACTGTCTCATTTACAACTACTCCATATCCTTCCATATTATATATAAACAAGCTATTGTATTCTCTACCTTGCTGTTAATCCGTCACGATCAGTACTGTATTGTGATTTGTTGATATTCTACCCTAGCGCATTTTATGTAAAAGGTAGACATAGAATGCCGGAATAAATACCCTGCTACAATTCTCGGACGTTTTAAACAGATTTTTTTTAAATGTGGATATTGCAAGTTTCCAATTAAAATCGACCAGCATCGAAGTAATAGCTACGGGGTTATTGAATACCCCGGGACTAACCGTCCACCAGCAGAGGCATGGGTCCAGTTGTGATAATGAACAGTTCTAACATACAATGGCTATAAACAATCAGAATGCAGCTTACTTACATAAGGTGTAATTAATAACAAAGTACCGAAGTAACTGTGAAATTAGTTTCTGAAAATGGCCATTTTGACGGCATTTTGACAACTTATTTCTCTTCAGTGAATAAATCATTTAAATATTGTAGTGGGGCGGGGGTACTTCAAACATAATTCCATATTGCAAATATGGGTAACAAAATTTCGCACAGGAAAACACTGGTAGATTTATTTCTTTTGAATTCAAAACTTGTAACCACTGACAAGCAGGAACAAAGAGGTCTAAAGATTAAAGAGATTAAAGATCAATGAGATTAGCTTATTGCAGAAATACAATTGTTCACTGTACTTTCTTTTAAGCAGCATTGTTAATAATTATGGATATCAAATCAATTAACAGAAAGTTGATGATATCCAAGTGTAAGAGCTATCTTGGACAAATAAACAAACAAAACAAACAAACAAACAAAAATCTGCCAGAACTTCAAAGTAATTATGATCGACGAAAAATCCGTTGTTGTCACGGACAGAATTTTTTTATTGCTGTGGGGCATGCCTGTGTAGAAATGATTTCCCTGTGGTTGCTGCATATCTTGCTAATTTTGATTTCTTGGAAAAAGGTCTTTTTTCGAAAAATTGACATTAGAATATTTTCTGTTTTCCTTAGCGCTCAGTTCTAAAGGGAATTGGAACTAGTTAATGTCCATATTGGGACCATTTTAAAAGTGCAAATTAGTGCAGGCCATGAACTTGGATATGGTCTATTGTATATACTATATATTTATGAAAACCACGAAAATTAATGTCCACGAATTAAAGTACTTCCACAGTACTACTTTGTTCTTATTGTTCTTTTTTACAGCAAAAGCAAAAATTTATCTGTTATCATTACTATATAATATAGTATATAGAATATTCTACCATACTTTTCGGACAATGCCTACTTATTATCAACATGATTTTTACAGGTTGGTTGTTGTGAAAATTAACAAAGAATAATGTATGAGGATCGCAAAGGAATAATTTTGTTGATGCTGAGTCTGGTAGCTGTGGTAACAGGACTTCTCTGGTTCAATTATATGCTGGTACCGTATATCAAAGATTTCTTTCAATTTCGAAATCAAGTTTCTACCAAGCCTGAACTGCAACAAACATTTAGGGAAAGACATCGTGTATTTTATGGCAAGGGTGATATTAGAGGTATAAACAAAGTTAAAGAATCAACAAAGGAATGGAAAATGGGCGACATAATTGATAAATCCAATACTTATCAGTCACAGTGTACGGACATAAGGGATGAAGACAAGTTTGACTGTCATCGTCCAAAAGAGGTGTTATCTAACGATACTTGTACAAATCGTGGTTGTTGTTGGAAACCAGTAAAAGGAAAGAGAAATACCAATGACCCCTTTAATGTTCCTTGGTGTTACTATCCTCTGGACTATCCAGGTTACCAAATAAACCAAAAATATAATACAAACTTGGGATTCAATGCTATTTTGTCACGGACAACAAAGTCCTTATATCCAGATACCATAATGAACCTAATTATGGAAGTTAGATATGAAACAAAGAGCAGACTAAGAATCAAGGTAATTCTAATGTTATACTAACTAACATTCTGACATTAATATAAGCAGCATTAGTACTTAGAGCAAATGAGAGAAAAAGCGTCCTCTTCACGATAAGTAATGCATGCCAAATTTCCGAATTGGCCGTACAGCTCATTAAAATTGTTGCAGTTTGAGTTAACATGTGTGTTATGGTCTCATGTTCATTTACTCCATAGCCTTTCGTAAAATATTTAATACAGGAGTTTGTCTTTTATCGCAGTGTGGGGGTTGGTAAAACAATTCCCCGTGGTAGAGATGTATGCTCTTTATTTTTCTTAGATATGGTGTACTTGTACATGAGATAATATCTCATGTGTGCACTTTGTTCAATTACTATTATCTAAATTTATGTAAGTTCTAAACCGAAGGATTAACTCCCACCATCGTAGTTTTGTCTTTAGCTATATTTGATATTACTGATTATTCGGATTTCGTTTGGTTTTATGAAGTTAAACATTTTTTGAAATTATGGATTTCCTTTGTTTGGGTTCTAGTGCTGCTGATGAGGAATAAATTTCCGAAATGGCCATACAGCTCATTAAAATTGTTGCAGTTTGAGGTAACATATGTGTTATGGTCTCATGTTCATTTACTCCTTTCGTAAAATGCCATATCTGAATTATTTCTGTCAAATACTAATATTATGTGTTATATACATTGTCACAACACAAAAACATGCAAATGATAATTGATGGGTAAATGCTATATATCAAAAATGTATTTTTTTTAATTCTCGAAGTGGAATTCCTGGCTATGAAAACTCCACAACTTAATAAGCCTTTTAATAGTTTATCATCTGTATTCTTCATACCTCATTCCTTGGAAAGGAAATTGTGGTTTTCTTACTTAAAGAAATATAATTTGAATAATTATGGTCTATTATTTTACGTTGAAACGTGGTGGTGAAAAAATGTTGATATGTGATCTTTTTTCTTTATAGATTTATGATCAATATCAGTCTAGATATGAGGTTCCCATATCAACACCAAAAGTTTCTAAAGCTGCAGATAGTACTATGTATACAGTTACAACAAGTCCAGTTGGAGAAAATTTCTACTTCTCTGTAAACAGGAAAGATACATCTACATATTTGTAAGTATATCTCATAAGTTAAAATCAAAGCAAACGTTTACTTTACATGACAGATATGTTGTTGTACTTGCAGACAAGGCTTGTTATAACATAGTTTTTGTATTTATAGCACATTATTACAACTCTTTCATCAAAGAACCAGGCATTGGTCACAATACACCAGCAAACGAGTTTCGTTTGATAAAGGAGAAATCCCTTCCAATTACAGGTCATTTATGTCATTTTTTAATATTCATACAAAAAATAATAATCAAGACTTGCAATACCTTTACTGATTTAAAAATTACTCAAAATCCATACCAGGAAAGATACATCGCAGGATCTTCATCTTGCTCAACTCTTGAATTGTCTATTGAACTAACAAAGACTTTGTCTGCAGTGAAAGACAGAGATCAAACATGCTGTGAAACTATTCATGCCCAAAGTGACATGAATCACATTTGGATACTTCAGTTTTCAAAGTACTAGTATTTATTGGAAAATCTTGAATCCCGTTCATTTTCTAAAATAGATTCCCTCAAAACATGTGATTTTCCATTCTGTGTACCACCTTCCTCATGATAAACCAAAATCCCGAATCAAAAGTATCATTCAAAATGCCTTTGTGGAATAAATATTGTATCAGGTTATAAATCCACATCTTTTTTCAAAAACCAATTCAAAAGGAAAAGTATGCTACAATGAAATACAGGTATGTGTGGGGTTTCCTCAACGTTCATTGAAGATCTTATGATGGCTTTGAGTTGTTATTACTCCCTGTGGGTCATATCTTTGTGTGTATCTTTGACACATTCCCGTTTCCCTTCTTTTTTTCTAGGTATGCAGTATGCTCGATTTTCCTAATGATAACAAATATATTTGGAGGATCCATTTTTGATGCTTTTAAATGGATAAAACCAGAGGATTCTGAAAATCTGACAGAAATCCCAAAACATGAGAAGCGAACCTACTTAATTACGCATCTGTTGTTAAATGAATCCCATTGATATATATTCTTCGGCTATCCCGGCTATCCCGAGTTCCTATCGTTGTTTATGTTTGTCATTTTTCATTTTATTGTTTTTCGTGTGCGGTTCCCTGGTGGATTGTGGCATGTGATTGTAATGTTCGGCCATTGTAAGTGTTTCCTGTTATCTTTGCTTCTTTAATTCGGAACTAGAGATAAAGGAAACGACATAAACCACTAGATCTACATCTTTTTGGTCTTCGAATTTGACGTGAATGATTATTTCAGTACTAAAATTTACGACAAAAGGGGTCGATTTAAATTTCGAAGTTATCGAAATTATCAATTGGACAGTGATAGTCAAACTTCTCCTGCTTACGGAGTACGGAGTGTATGTAACACAATTCATTCGTTACGCGAGAGCTAGCGCAAATTATACAGACTTTCTCCTTATACATAGTTATCTACATGACAGCCTTACTAATCAAGGCTTCAAAAAAAAAATACCATCCCATACGATTATTAAAAAGTTCTTTAGTAGATATCAGTCCCTCGTGGTAAATTTTGAAGTTTCAGCCCAAACTCTGATTCAAAATTTTTTTTTCACTTAATTCTGGGATGGTTATTTATTGTAACTGTCTAAGACCTTTCATTAGCAATTGCTGTTGAGCTGCTACCGGACACTACTGCTATGAAAGGGGGAGGGGTTTGGCGCGCCATAAATAGCAAAATACCGAAGTTACTGTTAATTTAATTTCTGCATGTGTGCATTTCGACAACTTATGTCTCATCAGTAAAGATCAAACCAAAACATTTGGAAGTCATTTGGAAGTCCATCAACTGAAAAACGTGTATAAGCTGATAGAGAACAAATAAAGCCAGTTTAACCCACTTGAAATGCCTATACCAAGTCATTGCAGGCGACAATTATTGTCCGGTGGTTTCCAACTGCTTTGCGTTTTTTGCCTCATGAACTTTGGCTCTTGACAATGCTGTTCGGTAATTTTGTTATTTTCCCAATTTGAAAAGCTGCTTTGTTCTCATCTTTATCAAAACAGACCACTTTGCCATTTGAATGAACACTTTAATGTTAAAATATTTGGGAAAAAATCAAAATCTCTCCAATTACTTTGAAATTTAATTTTTTGGAATCTCGCAATATCTAAATTTTTGTAAATTTTGTTGAAAACTAAGGAGTATCCCCCTCATGCAAAGCTCTGTCCTTAGCTGATTTTGGCTTCCCATTTAGATCATATTGGTTATTTCTTCTCTATCAGTTTTGAACATCTTTGAGTTTATGGTCTTCCAAATGTTTATATTTTATCTGCACTGGAGAGACATAAGTTGTCGAAATGCGCATATGCAGAAACAAAATTCACAGTAAGTTCGGTATTAAGTTATTTGTTACCACTGGGTCAATGCCTCTGCTGGTGGACGGTTAGTCCCTGAGGGTATTCACCAGCCCAGTAGTCAGTACGATGGTGCTGACCCGAAAGCCGATTTGGAATCTCGCAATATCTAAATTTTTGTAAATTTTGTTGAAAACTAAGGAATATCTCCCTCATGCAAAGCTCTGTCCTTAGCTGATTTTGGCTTTCCATTTAGATAACTAAATACCGAAGTTACTGTTAATTTATTTTCTGCATATGATATTGGTTATTTGTTCTCTATCAATTTTTGAACATCTTTGAGTTTATGGTCTTCCAAATATTAAGATTTTATCTGCACTGAAGAGACATCAGTCGTCGAAATGTGAATATGGAGAAACAAAATTCACAGTAAGTTCGGTATTGAGTTATTTCCAACTATTTTTTTTATTTATTATTCGTATTTGCTAATTTTTATGGTAATGACCTCAACAGTATAAGCTTAATATATGCTTTCTGTCCTTCAACAATATTGATTAAAAGCCATGCTGACATGGTGCACTCTTTTCTTAAAGATTCCTTTATATACTTCTTTTATTACTGAAGATAACAGTAAACACATACAATTCCCGAAAACTACAATCACATGCCACAATCTACAAGGGATCTGCATGGATAGCGATAGTCGGATTTGATACCGGTATTTACAAAAGCTAAAGGTAGGGTTAAGGCGGTTCATTGGTACCCAAACCGCGTGTCTATCTATAGTATAATGAAGATACGAATGAAACCAAGTACAGGTAGTCTATTATCTCTATGACCACTATTATTAAAAAGAAAAAGAAAAAGAAATATGACAAAACGTGAACGAAGAGTTTGATAAAAAGTCGTCATGTTTTTCAGTAGACAATGGCAGTATCAATTAGTGGCCAGTATATGTGTAATATCTTTATTTAACTTTTTGAATTATTAGCTTTTTTCTTTTATATAATATGCAATCCTTGTGAACAAAAAAAAGAACTTTTTCTAAGAACATTCGATTGAAAATTATGACAGCAGAAACATATCACTTCTGTTTACAAAAGCTTTAATGTTATATCTCAAAACCTCACCTATGTTGTACCTACACTTTACTTAACATATCAATATATTGATAAGCATACAAGAGTCTATACAATAGCTGTATGCGAAGGAAAGCAATCAGGGAGCTATAAAAAAAACCATAGATGAATTACAATCAATAAGTCATTCGGGAGCTACAAAAGCCAATGATGTGTTACAAGGAAATAGCCACCCAAGAACTACAAAAGCCAACGATGTGTTACCAGCAATAAGCCATACAAGAGCCACAAAAATAAATGTCTTCTGTTAGAGGAATTTGCCCATAACCCTTAAGAAGATCTTTGCTAGTAAAAAATACAGTCTGTATATTTCATACCATTTATTGTAATTTTTGATACGGAATGTAATCAGTGTTATGTTACACAAAACTAATATATTTGTAGCCAGTCCTAATTTCTTTTACAGGCTAAATACAAAGGGTACACCGCCATTAACTTTCTGTAACCAGTTCGTAGAAATTTCATCCTTCCTACCATCTAACTATCTCTATGGATTGGGCGAGCATCGCAACCGTCTTCTTCACAGTTTGAACTGGACAAAGTTTACAATGTGGAACAGAGACCATGCACCAAAGGTAAGTAAACATCGTAATCGTCTTCTCAACAGGATGAACTGGACAAAGTTTACAATGTGGAACAGAGACCATCCACCAAAGGTAAGTAAACATCGAAATCGCTTCTCCACAGTATGAAGTGGACAAAGTTTACAATGTGGAACGGAGACCATCCACCAAAGGTAAGTAAATATCATAATCGTCTCCTCCACAGTATGAACTGGACAAAGTTTAAAATGTGGAACAGAGACCATCCACTAAAGGTAAGTAAACATCGTAATCTTTTTCTCCACAGTATGAAGAGGACAAGGTTTACAATGTGGAATACAGACCATCCAACAAAGGTAAGTAAACATCGTAATCGTCTTCTCCACAGCATGAACTGGACAAAGTTTACAATGTGGAATAGAGACCATCTACCAAAGGTAAATAAACATCGTGACCGTCTTCTCCACAGTATGAACTGGGCAAAGTTTACAATGTGGAAGAGAGACCACCCACCAAAGGTAAGTAAACATCGTGACCGTCTTCTCCACAGTATGA
>MJUU01019729.1:68408-84593 GCA_002080025.1 Modiolus philippinarum
AAAAAAAAACGCACAAAAATAAAATATAAATAAAAAACAAAAAAAAACCAAAAAAAAACAAAACAAAAAACAACACAGAGCAAAACAAACAAACAAAAAAAAAAACAAAACAAAAAAACAAAACAAAACAAACAAACAAAATAAACAAAAATAAAAGTTGTCATAGCAACTTAGGTTAGGGTTAGAGGTTCGATTAAGGAAGAATAGCATTAATAAAAGCAGAAGTAACTAAAAAAAAGATAGTTAGAGTTAGTCATGAACAAAAGACAACAAAATCAGGAAACGGAATGCATAAGGATTGAGAGAACACCAGATAAATAATATATAATACATAATGTCTAGGATTAGAGTGGAAACTTAGAACAAAGGGTTAAAGTATGGCTTAGAGAACATGACATATAAAACACAATGACCAGGGTCAAAATAAAGGTTAAGGTTAGGTGGGTTAAGGTAAGCAGCCATGAACATATACAACATTACATAACATAAATAAGATAGGGTTAGTGTTGAGGATGAGTGTAAGGTTAAAGGTTAGGGTTAGGGTTAGCAGGAGACCTAAGTTAAAGGGGATACCTGTGGAAGCATCTTAGACAGGGCAGGGCAATAGCTTCACAAATGATCAATGACACATCAGAGTACATAAGCACCTCGTCAAAAAGACGTCTAGAGCAGATCGACAATTGGTCGAAAAGTCCCTCCCAATCGGAGGGAAAAATCGAAGACCTTTAACATAGGGCCTATGGGTCCCAAGTGCCGTGTTCTACTACTTGTCACATTTGCGATGGTGAATTGGGTGGGGATAAGGTCCACAACCACGACCATCTCACCGGTAAGTATCTTGTGCTGCACACAATCAATGCAATTTAGATTTCCGGCTCCTGAATTAAGTACCGATCGTTTTTCAAAATCTCGGTGGGTATGATGCTCATTTGTTTATGAGGAAATTACGAAATGACAGTTAACAGATCATCTGCACTCGCCAAGATAGAGGAGACTCAACTCCTACACATAGAAGCCTTTTACAACAAACTGATGGGTAAGCATACCAGCGATGAGAACGTGCACACCCATCGAGTCTGGGAGACTCTCAACTGCAATGCGTGACTACCACAATCTCTACCTATAAAGTGATGTGGCGAAACTGGAGGATGTTTCGAGGACTTCAGGAAGGTGAGAATGAAAAACTATAGGCTTGATCCCACACACTACTTCAGGACTGGCCTATGATGATGCCCTCAAACAACCGGGAAAAGATCGGGACTGTTGATAGATCCGTACATGAGCAACCACGACATCATCCAGCCCAGAGACAATCTGGCCTACTTGGATGACAACAATATCTACGGTTGGGAGATATCACAGCCTCTACCCACTGATCAATCCCAACTTTAATCGTAGGATTGTTTTTAACTGACGAAAACCTAACGAGAGTTCATATGAAAAGACAATGCTGAAGTTTGATAAGCCAGTATACCTTGGAGCCTTCATCTTGGACAGCTTTAGGCTCCTGATGTACAACTTTCACTACCGATTTGTCTGGCGGATGTATTATGACAACGATAGGCTACTCTTTACCGACTCCGACAGCTTTGCCTACGAGATCAAGACCGAAGGTTTCTACAAGGACATCACACCTTACGTCAATACAAAATGCGATACCTCCAACTAGCCCTCCGATTATTCTTCCGGGGTCACAAAAGGTGCAAATAAGGAGGTGACTTAGGTGTCTAAGGATGAATGTGGTGGTAAGGCAATGACCGACTATGTGGAACTCATATCGAAGCTTTACGCCTTCAAAGTGGATGATAGTGAGACTACCAAACATGCAATGGGAGTCACAAAGAGCGCCATCAAGAGCAGTATCGCCTTTGAGGGCTACATGCGATGTCTTGACAACTAGCAAGAAATAAATCTACCGATGAACATCACCCCGAGCCACCTCCACCAGATCTACACCTAGTAGATCAACAAAATAGAACTATCCGCTTAAGACGAAAAGCGTTACAATTTTCTTGATGATATCGCCACCGTGTACACGGTCACTTCTAAATCTAGTTAAATGACCAGCATGCGAGTTCGCCACCTGTTCCTCCCTACAAGCCGATTGTGGAGTTCGATGATGCCCTAGGCATCATTGTATTCAGAGGCGTATTAATGCGAGATCTTCTACCAACGACCCCACACCATCGAATCAGAATCACGACGATCGCTGTGGACCTGTTGGCACATGCGCGGAGGACTCAAGGCCTGCTTCGACTCCTACGATCTGCTACTTCCCCTGAAGATGATAATTAAGACGCCATCACCAATCATTGGGTAAATTGGGAGTTGAAGGGTGTCCTAAAGACGTCTAAGCATTATGTTATCAGTGTCATCAGCTCGAGATGGACCCAAAGGACGTGAATGATTCGATCAAGGCAGCCGTGAGATAAAAGGTGGACCGGATCGAGTGCGTGTCGACCAACGGTTGTAAGATGAACACCTTCCTTAATATGCGAGTGCACATTCCGTAATTTACCGAAGGGAAGACATGCAGACGAGCACGTCACAAAGGGGGTGGTATGCTACGAATCGACGGAGCGAAGGTCAGTGTGATGCAAGGAAGCATAAACTCTATGGATCAAACGATTGAATTAGCTCGAGTGGCTGTCGAAGCCCTCGAAAGGAAAGATCAAGTATCACCATGGGTTTTCCATAAGCAGTCGCGGATAGCTTCAAGGGTAGCACTTAAGAGCTGGAAGTGATAACCACAACCTTTCTATTCTCTCTGGAAGGACCGGGTTTATTGCTTTTATGGCTTATTACATGTGGAATTGTTTTTTTTTANTTCCGGGTATGCCCTTCACTTCATGTACACTTCTTTCGACCCACCCATGGCCTGCTGCCTAAAGACCTTCCAGATGCGATGAATCTTTGGATGATCTTCTGAAGCTCAGGATCTTCGAATCGCGTCAGCATTATTCCCATCCGCGGACGCCATTTTACCAGCGAGGGTGTAGCTGAGAATGTGGGATCTTATTCCTGTTTTCCGAGGTTACATCTTTGTCACTTTATTTTCATAGTAATTTAATATACTCGTCAGAAAATATATATTAGAAAACAAGTTGCCAACTCAAACTTTGTATGCATGTTTAGTAGAAATTGTCCGGGATTTTTTTTTTTCTCCGTCTTAATTATTTGTGGTATTTGTTCATCATAAATATATTCATTTTTTTAAATTTTTTTACCTTGTCATAATCTGTCCTTATTTGTTGAACTATCATTTGTCTGACATGCGACCGATTGAACTGATTCGTTAGCAATTTTGAGTCATGATCATAATCAATACAGACCAACAAGTTCAACCAGTGTTATGCTTCTTGGAAAATTTGTAAGGTCTCTTCAAATATAGAAATATTTATTGTCATATTAATTAAATAGTTATTATGTCAACAATTATGTCCATTAATTCTGCTAATAACAATGTTGGTGAACTGTCTGTGAAATAAAAATAGCATGGCGACTAAGATATTCTTGCAAGAAACTTCAGAATCTGGCGGCCTTTCTTTGTGAAGATTATTTTCTTATTGTCAAGTTAGTTGATACCAGCATCGATATTCCCCCCATAATCCTTTTAGTTTGTAGGTAATTCTGGGTCTATTGGTAAATAAACCTAGATGCAACCATGAATAAAATTAGAGCTGGAACCATGATTTGGATTCATATTCACCAACATTTCATCCAGCAGTGGTTAGAGTTGTTTCTAACATGGCTGAAATCAGTGGTTGTGTGTGTCTCTAACTTACCTTTGCCTCCCATTGACGCAAATGCTACGAGATTTGTACAGGCCTAGGATTCCCGGCATCATTTCATCATTATCACGCTATATGCATATTCAAGTACCTGTTGGACAGCATGCCACACTCAGTATAATTTTTTAAGTGAAAATGGATCAGCACTTCAAAACTGCTGTATCCAAGGCTGCTATGTAGATATGGAAATCCCATTTTCCGTCTCCCGATTTTAGGAATGCACGTAAGGGTAACGATAGGAGTTCCGAGTTGCGCTTCCGTATAGAAGCAGGCAAAGGCCCGCACTGTTAGATTTTGAAGGTCTTTCAATACGAAGGAAGCTGACTGATGCATATAGTTTTGTTTGAGATTGTAAAGTAAGTAAGAACCGAACCGTCAGTCTAAAGCGAACAATCCAAGGACAATGGCATCGGAAAAAAAGAAACTTTAACATTAGGACGGTACAGAAAAGAAACACGAGGACAGACACACATGCAAAATTGAACAAAACGGACCCAATAAAAAAGCATGGCTGAGATCAGGTGCACCGGTAGAGTAGGCATCTCCTTTTTCTAATAAGACACATGCCGTGTTGAACATGTCAACTCCCGTAGCAAAGTCAAATCCGCTAGAGGAAAAACAAACTTAGTGGCAAAGAGAAAGATATGTTGTCATCTCGGAATCAGATATCCCGTACAGGTCCACAAGATCACGATGTCGACCCTAAAACTTCTGTAGTGATGACTTCAAAATATGGGTAGCATACCCTTACTTAAGTAGCCTATTTGTAATCAAGGTAGTCACTGTATCGACCACAGGTCTTTGAGTAGTGAATGAGTTTGGAGATGTGAACTCGATATGCCGGTACTTTTGGAATGTTGCTACAAAGAAAAAGGTAAATGACTATTGGAAAAGTGAAGTCATCGCGTTTGTCATGCAGCCTAATTTGTAGAGTGCCTCTGTTGTCAATTTCAAGATGATGTCAAGGAACAACGCCGATGTGGAAGTATTTGTAGTATCCTTAATTTCGAGCTCTTTTGAATAAAATTAAGAAAATCACAAAAGCAAGGGTTGTTTAGTGATATCATCTAAATAACGGAAGCTGAAACTAAACGATTGTGCCTGTCATTTATCTTTATTTTGAAGAAGCCCTTCGATGAATTTGTCCTCATTATTCACGAATCCGGACAACACTAAAATAAGGATTCTGCTGAACCTTTCTACAACGCCATCTGATTTGGGATGGTAAGGGGTTGTTCGGGTTTTACTGATTTGTAGTAATTTGCACAATTCCTGGAAAAGTTTGCTTTCAAACTTATCACCTTAATCAGTATCAATAACATATGGGATCCCAAATCTATATATTACCTCTTCTACAAGCAATTTTGCAACTGCATGTGCCATCATGTTAGGCATAGTAAAACATTTGGTACACTTCGTGTAGTAGTCCACTACGACTTTGTTTCCTAGTGTAGTGACTGGTAATTCACTCAAGATATTTATAGCTATTCGTTTTGTTGGAAAACCTAACTCGGTAATTTTTAATTTGAGCTCTCTCTGCATATTTGTGAGTAAAAGGTACAACATGCAATGTATCTCTTGACTATTCTGTCTAATTTCTGCTAATGTTTTTTTTTCGGATACCGAGATGTGCAGACGTCTTGTTATCATGTTTTTTTGGGAACTATTGTCTGCATTTTCGTTTTTGGACCTTCTACTTGACCATAAAGTATATCGTCTTTAATGACCAAATAATCAAATTGAGTCTACAAAAATTTAACCAATACAAATTCACCCAAAAATTGTTTTCAAATGGAGTTTTTCCCTTGTCTCGACCCATTTACGAACTAATGCAATATCGTGAGTTCTCCTCTTGTTTTGTTTTTAAGGTCTCATCTTCCAATTTATCACTTTCTATCTCTGATTGTATGGATTAAACATTGTGGCGTGGTGTGGCTTTTGTTTTGTGTTCCAATCTGGATGAAATCCACATTGTTTGCAGAGAATACGAATCATTTCATCTGCATTGGAGTATTGCTTGCCTGCACAATGCACTATTTTCATATCGTAAGAACTGATAACCGTCGAGCGAATTGTCCTCCCGGCTCTTTGAAGTTAAGAAGCCATTTTAAGGTATTGTTGTCAGTTCAAACAATAAATTGCTTTCCAGACAAATAATGCTGAAAGTATTTTGTGAAACGAAACACGGCGAGTAACACCGAAGATCTCTCTTGATTTGAAAAGTTTTGACTTGCATCAGCAATCGGTCTTTCTTTACATTCTATTTCTTTTGATAACACGAATCCATCGCATGATACCTTTCATCAGTGTCAATGTTGAAAATTTTTGAAAAGTCTGGTTGGCCTGAATCGGTGCAGATACAAGTTTTTGCTTAAGATTTAAAATGGCCTCCTAGTATCCGCCGTACACATACATTTCCTGTCTCTCTCTCTGTCAAACGATATAGCATTTGAGATTTTTGGAAAAGTTTTTTGCAGTATCCACAAAACCAGTAAAAGAGTGAAGTTCTTATACTTTGGTTGGCCATGACTCAACTACTTTGGTTTTCTCTAGATCTGGAGATATCTCAGCTTCCGAAATTACATGTCCGAAATAATTTATCTTTTTGACAAAGAGCTGGATTTTCTTTGCTTTCAAATTTAAACCAGTGCCAAGTAACTTGACGAAAACTTTTCTCAAAGTTTAGCCATATCGTCAAATGATTTCCCAAAACTTTAATGTCATCAAGGTAAACAAGACGTATGTCCCACTCAATCCTGAAAGTACAGTTTCCATTAATCTGTCAAAGGTACCGGGAGCTCCTTTGAGTTCAAAAGGCATGACTATAAATTCATATGAATCAGACCTTGTAGCAAATGCCGTCTTATGTCTGTCTTCAAGATCAAACACCGTCTGCAAATATCCAGCGATAAGATCGAGTGTGGAGTACCAAGTGTACCATCTTTCTTTTTGGCCAGATCTAGTGGTGACGACCGGGGACTAGATGAACGGACTATAATATTCTGATCGAGCATCTCGTTAACTTGTGTATCAACTTTATCAACATTAGTCTACGCGGTGGTTATTTTACAGAATTGCTCGATCCCGTATTAATCTTATGTATTACCAGCTTTGATCGACCATAATCTGATTCAGAAGATGAAAACAGTTTTCGTAATCTCTGAGTAAGTTACTAGCTTCAGAACACTGGCCTTTTGTCAGGTTTTAGCTGATGTCTTGAACAAACTATTCAATCTTTTCTTTGCTCTATGGGTGGACGAACAATTTCTTGTGTATAATCAACAAAGCATGCAGGACTAACTTGTTCTATTGTTGTACCAAGGAATGCAACTTTAGATTCCTCTGATAAGTTCATTAAACGAAACCTTTCTACCAGATTTGACAAATGCTCGACCCACCAGAGCTATTTTTCTAAACAAGGCTACCTAAGTGCAGCATGATACGACTTAAGCATGTCAACCATTGAAATTTGAACGAGTGTAATTTAAAAAGAATGTGTACATAGTAAAGAACCTGATACATCGGCAAACGAATACCGAAGCAAGAATTAGGGGGTATTCTAATATTATAAATCCAAAATCACGGCAATGCATATCAAGTACGAATTGAGACAGTATGACAAAGATAAAACAAAACAAATAAACAAAAATGAACAAGAACGCCACTTAATTAAAGCGCTAGCAGTGTGAACCCCTACAAAAACTGAGGTATCATCAGGTGCTCCTGGTGGGTAAGCATGATCTGCTTCACGCGTGGCACCCGTCACACTGCCAGTGAAAAGTCCGGTTTTATCACAGCTGGTGTTAGTCAGTCCGGTAATACACTCTGGATCTACCCAAAGATATCTATTCTCATTTGTGAAATAGAAACATTGTAACGGTCTGTCAAATCGTGGTGACGACCGTAAACCTTCTGTAGTGATAATTGCAACAGTGACTGAACATAACCTTGATGTATAAGTTTTTGAGAAAGTAATTTTGCTCTGCTGACAAAATTGCTGTACAAACTACAGGGACGGCAATAGCGAATGAGTTGTGAAATGTACACGCCATATGCTAGAGATGTGGGAATATTACTGCTTAAAAACGGTTCACTATTCGAAAGTCGAGAAAGGAGATTATATAGTATATAAAGTAGATTGACACAATAAGGTTCTTGATACAGTAATAAGCTGGACCCAAACTAGGGAAAATGAAAATCAGCCCTTTTGATCCATTAGCTTATAGCTTGGAAACCGTAAGAGTTTCTCAAAACATGTTACTGTCAACTGAAAGCTTACAAGAGAAATCCAAAGAACAAAATCCCATTAATCCGATGAAAAATAAAACTTAAGTTACTATCAAATTTGAAATTTCTGCCACATCTGGTACCTTATAACACGGAAAGGGTAAGAGCTATGCAAAATCTGTTGGCATACAACTGTAAGCTTATGTCAATAGGAATTAAAAGAAATAACCCCCACTAACATCGGATAAAAAATAAAAATTTAACATCCTTTGCAATTTATGCCCCTTTGACCCTTTTTAGCTCGGAAATGGAAAGAGTTACATTAAATCCGTTGGCATAACATTGAAATATTACAACCAGAGAAATCCAAAGAAAAAAATTCCTTTGAAATTCGATAAAAAAATAAAAATCTTAAGTAATCTGCACAACTTTGGTACCGATTGGCCCTCATATCCTTGAAACGAAAAGGGTAATCAAAATTGTTGAGCGCCATATTAATTTTTCATCAGGCATCCATTGCAACAAATGCATCAAAATCGAACTAAAAATAAAAAATCAACATTTTTTTAAGATTCGTCCCTTTTTGATCCCATATATCTCATAAACGGTATAAACGGTAATAAATATTCTACATCAAAATATATGAAAACATGCAATTTGTCCCTTTTTGGCCATTCTTTTTTTTTTCAAATGGGCGGAGTCGCAATAATCCAAACAAGTCCCAGCCTTCTTTTAGTGCCAAGGAATTAAAATTGGTAAGGATTGATCAACTGGAAATTAAGTTATTGACCAAGTGTCTACAAACAACAACGACGATGACGACGAAAACTACAACACCATGCCATTACATAAGCTCAAAATTTTGTGTTTGTATATTAATGAATCTGCAGTTTCAATAACCAAGTCCATATTACTAGGTTGCTTTCCCTCTAAGATTTTTACTCTCACAGTAACAATAATCTCACTTCTCACAGGGATTTTAATTTTTTCGAGACTTGCTACTCCATAACACTAGAAAACATACCTTAATATACAAGACTTACTGTTTTTCCATCTAAGCGTAATGTACTACTTGCTAGATCAACTATACCTTCGCTTGCTCTCATACAGTCTGGACCAATCATTCCATCTATTGTCACTTTTGCAACTATTGCCTCTAGCAAGGATTTGTATAGTCTCACTATACAAATCCTTGCCTCTAGTATCATATCCTTTGTTTTAACTCCCACGTCCTAAAACTTCGAATTGGTCCCCACAGGCAGTGAAAAATTGATCAGTTCTGATCAAAGTGGGTAGTACAGATTTGGGGATCTTTTTATAAATGTCCTGTGACACTATCGACACAGTTACTCCTGTGTCCACTAAAATTATATATATCAACCAACTTCTATACATACATGCATGCCTCTTGCGGTGTAGCAGTTGACGTGCCTAGATTACCTTATTGCATCTTCTTTAATACTCTTAAGGTCTCGCTCTTTAGTGACCACCTTTTGTGTCGTTAATTTGGTAGCAAGATTGAATGGCAACTCTGATAGCTTTGTCTACCCCTTTGATTGTTAAACCAATGACCTTGATCACGGTGATATCCAAAGTTTATCCCTAAACAAAGTTGAGGTGAACTAATGGAGCACATCCTTCGTCCGCATTTTGATTTATATCCAAGAAACTATCCAGGGTAGTGTCATCAAAATTGGCCGTCGACTTGGAGCCTAAAGAAAATTAGTTCTCTTTTATTTATATTTTCCGTTCGAGTGGCTTACATTCAAATTCATATACATGTTGATATATCTCTGTAACTATACATCGAACAGAATCAGAATCAGAATATTTTTATTACCAAATTAGGGCCCCAGGAGGGCATGATACATCAAATATTTATAATTGGTATAAGTACAATATAATTATAGTAGAACATGTAGAACAATAAAAGTATTGTACCATTGTGGTTCTACCATGTATTTGTATAGACTGTTTTATGTGCTTTTACTCCATATCCTTTTATTAACCGGGTTTTCCCGTTGGGAAATCCGGTTATTGAAATGGTGATGTACGGCGGTTTGGTGGGCGGGAGGTCAGCTGCCAGATCTTGTAAGCGCAACTCCTCTGTAACCGTTCAACAGAATTTCATGAAACTTTGTATGCTTTCATCGTGCAATTTTTTCCAGGAGTTATGCCCTTTGAACTTAGAAAGACCATTTGCTTGTAAGCGCAACTCCTGTAATCGTTCAACAGAATTTAATGAAACTTTGTATGTAGCAAGGACATCATATGTAGATGTGCATATTGTCAGAGATTTTTCATCGTGCAAATTATCCAGGAGTTATGCCCCTCTGAACTTAGAAATTTATAGGTGTTTTGACCATATGCTTCTAAGCACAACTCCTTTGTAACTGTTCAACAGAATTTCATGAAACTTTGTATGTAGCAAGGACATCATGTGTAGATGTGCAAATTGTCGGTGATTTTTCATCGTACAATTTTTCCAGGATTTATTCCCCTTTGAACTTAGAAATTTATAGGTGTTTTGACCATATGCTTGTAAGCGCAACTCCTCTGTAACTGTTCAACAGAATTTCATGAAACTTTGTATGTAG
This sequence comes from Modiolus philippinarum, assembly GCA_002080025.1. Taxonomy (NCBI): domain Eukaryota; kingdom Metazoa; phylum Mollusca; class Bivalvia; order Mytilida; family Modiolidae; genus Modiolus; species Modiolus philippinarum. Next base: position 79,024 of record MJUU01019729.1, read on the forward strand.
CAAGGACATCATATGTAGCTGCGCATATTGTCGAAGATTTTTCATCGTGCAATTTATCCAGGAGTTATGCCCCTTTGAACTTAGAAATTTATACAAAATAAAATGGTATAGTTGGCCACGATTAAAAGGCAAAACGACAAAAATGGAAAGAGAGGGAGGGAAGACTGTCCAACGTTTCTGCCTTATGGCCTTCGACTAGGGGACTACCGGGCTAAATACGGAGGAGAAGATGGATATGACGAGAGAAGGCAGACCTGATGGCGTGTCACAGATATTACCTGTAAAATTCGTGCCAAATCTTGAACTTAATCAAAAACGAGAAATAAATCATTAGTCATCTGTACTATGCAAATATTAAACTTCAATACATAAATAATTTTATAAAATAGACTGCTTCTTAACATACATGCCAAAGGGTCGAGCAGTCCCAAGAACACGGATGATTTTTTGTTCAAGGAACTGTCGTTGTTTTTCCCATGCACTAGTTTGTATAAGGACAGTTACATGCATGTCCAGTATGCTGTGGTTAGCTCGCCGAAAATGTTCAACTACTGGGCAATCCTTACCATTGTTGACGCTCTGTTTATGTTCGAAAATCTCCGGCAAATCTCACCCACATAGATCATGTTATAGCGTTTACAGAAAAGCCTTTAGAAAAGGGAAGAGTCTAAGACAGCACCTTGTTACAAGTTCTTTCAAGAGTGCTACTCCTCAAACTCCCTGTAAATAAAAGGGCACAAGACAATGTAAGCGAACTCGCTGTTTGACTTGTCCTTTTACTTGGGAAACTGATGAAGTAGTAGGGCCGGCTAACGTTTTCAAACTAAAAAATGGTTTCACGTGTAGTACTGAAAATGTAGTGTATGTTGTGGGCTGTAAACGCTGTAACATGATCTATGTGGGTGAGACTTGCCGGAGATTGGGTGATCGCTTTGTCGAACATAAACAGAGCGTCAACAATGGTAAGGATTGCCAAGTAGGTGAACATTTTCGGCGAGTTAACCACAGCATATTGGACATACAAAATAGTGCAGGTGAAAAACAACGACAGTTCCTGAACAAAAAATCATCCGTTTTCTTGGAACTGCTCGACCCTTTGGCATGAATGTTAAGAAGCAGTCTATTTTATAAAATTATTTATGTATTGAAGTTATTTGCATAGTACAGATGACTAATGATTTATTTCTCGTTTTTGAAGTTCAAGATTTGGCACGAATTTTACAGGTAATATTTGTGACACGCCATCAGGTCTGCCTTCTCTCGTCAAATCCATCTTCTCCTCCGTACCTAGCCCGGTAGTCCCCTAGTCGAAGGCCATAAGGCCGAAACGTTGGGCAGTCTTCCCTCCCTCTTTCCATTTTTGTTATTTTTATGTGTTTTTTCATTTGTACATTTTGTATTTTACCATTTAATCTAACCAACTATACCATTTTATTTTGTTCCATAGTTAATTTGTGGCAGAGACATTTAAATACGTGTTTTATATGTCTCTGTTTGTGGCCATCGCACAACATATTTATATTTTTATAATTAGAAATTTATCGGTGTTATGGCCATATGCTTGTAAGAGCAACTCCTCTGTAAACATTCAACAGAATTTCATGAAACTTTATATGTAGCAAGGACATCATATGTAGATGATTTTTCATCGTGCAATTTTTCCAGGAGTTATGCCTCTTTGAACTTAGAAATTTATAGTTGTTTTGACCATATGCCTTTTATTTGATTTTTAAGTAAAGTATACTTTTTCAGTGATTTTTAAGAGTGACGGCATACACTGCACATAATAAGAGAAGTTATAAGTTAAACAGCTTTTCACACAAGTACCTATAGTGACGGAAAACACGGTTTGACGTCTTATCGACATCAATTTCTTGTTGTTTATTATAGTAGGATCACCCAGCTGTGTATATACATGCATCCCTATTGGTAGGTCAGCATGACGTCAAAATTAGGTCATTTTTCCACTTGAGTGACTTACATTCAAGTTAACGTCTGAATTCAGATCTCAATCACTGTACATGGTGGGATAATTTAACCTTGCACATGCATGCATCTCTGATGTAAAGTTAACGTCCAGGCAAAATTAGATCACTTTAACCAACGTTTTCCGCTTAAGTGACTTAAGATTCAACTTTACGCCCGAGTTAGATCTCAGTCACTGTACATTGTAGAATCAACTTACCTTGCACATGCATGCATTCCAGCAGGTCAGTGTCCATGCAAATTTTGGTCACTTTGACTTAGATTTCCCTCTGAGTGACTCACATTTAAATTTAGCTTGAGATCATCTTATTGTATATAGTAGGATTATTTAACATTACATATAAATAACTAAATATCGAAGTTACTGTGAATTTACTTTGTGCATATGCGCATTTTGACAACTTATGTCTCTTCAGTGCAGATAAAATCTAAATGTTTGGAAGACCATTAACTCAAAGATGTTTAAAAACTGATAGAGAACAAATAACCAATATGATNTAAATGTAAAGCCAAAATCAGCTGAGGACAGAGCTTTGCATGAGGGAGATACTCCTTAGTTTTCGACAAAATTTACAAAAATTTAGATATGAAAGAAATACATAAATGTATCTTTAATATTGAATTCATAACTCAGATGCCATATTATCGTTTAATAACAAAATACCGAAGTTACTGTAAATTCAGTTTCTGCAAATGGCCATTTCGACAACCTATGTGTCTTCAATGGAGATGAAATCAAAAAGATCATTTACCAAAAATTTGAAAATCTGATAGAGAACAAATAATCCAAAAAGATCTAAATGAAAAGCCAAAATCGGTTAAGGAAAGAACTTTGCACAATATGAGATGGTCCTTATGTTTCAGCTGACTTATTTAAAATTTACATATGCAACATTTCAAATAAAATCTGTTTTCAGGTCACATCGAAGTTCTGATGCCTGGGTTGGTGAATACCTTCAGGGACTTACAGTCCACAAATAGAGGCATTGGCATGTTCATGCATGCACCTTTGATGGTAGGTGGTGTCCTAGGCAAAATTGGGTAACGGTTAGATGTGCCATAACACTGCGAACTTTGTAATTGTTGATTACCTATTTTTACCTTATATTCATTTTGTAATATAATTCCTTCCATTTGATTGGGATTTTACTTACCAACATATTGATCACTCAATTTTTGTACAGTGAAAAATGCTTTTATTATCTGTTTTATTCTATATTTATGATTTATTTTCTCTTTCATGTGGAGATTACGATGAAAGGGAAAGCATCTATCTTCCTTATGGATATAAAGATGTCATCTCTTGATATAAAGATAATATTCCTACAGACAACAGAATGAAACAGCCATTACAGAAAAACAACCTTATTCAGTGAAAATTTTCCAATTAGCTGAATAAATTAAAAGATGGTTGACGACAAGGCCTCAATGTTAAAGGATCATCTACAAACTAACACAAGTTGACAAGAGAGCTTGGATACATAAGGCACAGATTTTGCTTGGTATCAATTCAAAAATTTCCAATTGACTACGGCAAATAAAATAAAGGATAAAATAATAAGCACTGAAGTTTTGGTCTTAGACAAAAAATGAATATCAACAAATATTCTGCTGAAGTGAAATATCCAGGTAAATCCTGCAATTTGATTGGTTACCTTGACAGGGGATATGAGACCGTATCCCCGTGGTAGCTAAATCACAATTTGTAAACGCTTTAAATAGAAAAATTACAGCACTTCTTGCAGAATATATAAGTTATTCGGGCTTCACAGGGGATACGGGTTCATATTCCCTGTCTGTGTCCTATATCCCCTTTGCCTGATGGCTCAGGGGATATAAAACACAGACAGGGAATATGAACCCGTATCCACTGTGAAGATTCCCGAATAACATATAAAATGCTACAAATACTAAAAATATCTTGAACCTCCAGAATCTTATTTTAAATGTGAATCCTCAAAATAATCTTGATTACAGAAGTTACCAACATAAAACAAAAGGAGAAAAACAAAGAAAAGGTTGGGGAACACTTGTTGCATCAGTGGAGATAGAATAAGTGGACAGAATAATACAACAATAAAAATTTGTAAATATCCTCAGTTACATATGTATCAAAATCAACAGACTTATGTAAGTATGCTATAACACACAAATACACTGTTTTAATATGTTTATTTCATTTAAGAAATAATACCAACAGTTATATATAAATCTATAAAATATTGTGAAGTATCTAACTCAACAAGATATTTTTTAAACGGGGAATCATATAAGCCTCGTTAAAATATCCTTTAACTGTGTGCACTATTTATTTCATTTTTTTTCAGCCAATCAATCTGTGAAATCTTTTATAAATTTTTGTACAGTAACAATTTTTGTTGTTGAAAAGAACACAAACATCAATTGCCAATATTCTATATAGCTATCAAATTTAACAAGAACTGACATGTGGTTCCCTTTCAACTTCATAACAAAACCTAACAATACTTCACTCAAATTGATGTCAATTTTTTACAAGATGTTTAAGAAGATGAAGTGGTATTGCTGATACATTCTTTAACCTTACTGACAAAGCTTTTAATTAAGAGGTCATCTTAAATACACAGTATTTAATATATATTCTCTTTGTGTGTAACTATTTCTATCCAAAGATTTGTGTAAATGTCAAGTATATATATATTTTTTACAACTCTTTCTGTAGATTAAAAAAAATCACTTCAAATTTTAAAACACTTATAAAAAGTGATTATAATTTTATATGTCCCACCACTTCAACCCCTAAAAGCTTATATTATCAACAATTTTTATAACTTCAAAAAACTTGGAAGCCTCTAGAGGAATTGCAGTGGAATTTACATGTTGTAATAACAAAATCTACAATTTTTGATTCTGAACTTTGGAGGCTATATCTTACAGAGATAATGGGCTACGCCGAGCGCAGCATGTCGACCACTGAAATTTGAACTAGTGTAAACTAAAATGAATATGGACACAGTAATTTGCTGGACACAATAAGGACCTTGACATAAACTCATGAAAATCAAAATTAGACCTTTTAATCCCTTATAAGTGAAATATGGTAAGAGCTAAGAAAAATCTGTTGACTACCAACTAAAAGCTTACATTAAGAGAAATCCGAAGAAAAACTCAGATTGAAATCCATTGAAAAGTAAAGATTTCACATATTCAGAAATATTGCAATTTGGCCCCTTTGACCCCTTTTAGTTTGGAAAACGCAAGAGCTACACAAAATCTATTGCCATACTACTGAAAGCTTACAATGAGAATAATCCAGAGAAAAAATCCGATCAAATCCAATGAAAAAAAAAAGATTTCACATATTTCTTATAATTGCAAATTTGGCCCCTTTGACCCCTTATAGCTCAGAATGGTAAGAGCCACATCAATTCTGTTGACATACTACTGAAAGCTTACAATATGAGGAATCCAAAGACAAAAATCCCATCAAAATCTGATGAAAAATAAAAATTTTAGGTTATCCGTATGTTTGCAATTTTGGCCCTTCAGCCCCCTTATACCTTGGAAAGGAAACAAGTTATCAAAAATCTGATAGTGCAGCACTA
>MJUU01019729.1:96667-121029 GCA_002080025.1 Modiolus philippinarum
AAATTACGATTAACTGAATGGGCCTCTGACTCGTAAGTTGTAATCATGACGTATGTAGGTAAATTCGATTTCATTTCTAAAAATAGAGCCAGTATGTAGCAGAATACATTAACTTTGGGGTTTTATTCTGGGTAATTGTGTGGAAGGGCGGAAATGAAAATTTGCACACGTATTCATCAATTCTGTATTAATCAGTATGCCAATTTTGGAGAAAATCCAAAGATGTATATTTCAATCATCCAGAATTATAGTCACCCAATTCAGTCCACTTAAACCGCAATTTACGCACTAATTACAAACTTAACAATCAAACGGCGAACACTTACATTTTTTCTATACCTAAATGAAATACATGATTTAAAAAATCATTCAATTATCCTGTTAGAAACAACTTTTTGGAATTTGTAACTACGGAAAACAATCTGAGTAGACCTTTTTTGTTTCGTTTAATGAAGAGTTCCATTTCTTTTGTTAAAAACTAATCACTTATCGGCCTGCATATATGTTGCTTGTTTGCTATAATTTTTAGAAATACTTTAACCACTTTTCGACAAATATCGGTGTTCCGTTGATTTTATAGAATTTTTTTCCAGAAGCACACCCCTCTGAAAAAAAAGGGAGAAAAAAAAGGTTATGTTTTGGAGACTTTACGGTATTTCTCTTAGTTGTTGACAGTCATTTTTAACTCTTTGTTCCCGTTATTTGCACATGTTATGTAAGTGTCAAGTTTTCACATTTACATGATTACCTGTGTTATCAAGATGCTTTATTTGGGAAATAAAACATGACATGTGTCAACTTAGTATAAAAGTACCATTTTGAAATGGACTATAACAAAGAAAAAGGAAAAGCCGGGATATAATTCTGCGGAGTTTTGGTACATTTCATCTTTCACAAACTATGTCAAATAAACAGAACTGCCTTCTTTCCTAAAGTTTATGAACCATAGAGACGTTGCTAGATATGGGGTTCCTCTTATTTTTTTCGGAATTTTCCGAATATTTGAACTTTGAAAATTGGAACATAAGTGACATTGAAGGCTAAAAACAAAATCATGAGCGTAGTTCTATATGTAATTAGTCTGAATTTAACGTGTCCCCGCAAATTACACACATACAGTCGCAAACAGGGACAGTTATCGGAGTATCCCCCTTTTCACAGTTAAAAAGTTCGATGAATCGTGAAACAGACTATAGATATGACGTCACGAGATAAAAACAGTTATACAAGTGTTGACATTGCATACTGTAAACCGGGAAATTTTCGCGGCAGTTTTATTTTCGCGATTTTCGCGTTTGGAACGGAAGCGCGAAAATAAAACGGCGCGAATATTCTTGTCTATTATGGAAGTCAATGGTCAACAATTTGGCAGCGCGAAGTTAAAACTGCGTGAACTAAAATCCTGTCAATTTACCGCGAAATAAAGACGGCGCGAAAATTTCCCGGTTTACAGTATTTTACACGATATATCGCTTTGACACTTGCAAAGTAGCTTAAAACGTTGAAAACATAAAAATCAGATTTCCCTCCTATAGTTGTGAATACCATAAATAAATCTCCATTACTTCCTGACAATGATCACTCATATTACTTTTCCCTTAAGGCCAAATAAAAAAATAGGTGTGGTTTCGGTCACCCCTCTGAAAAAAAATAGGGTCGGTAGGTCGGGATTTTTTTTTATTTTATTTATTTATTTTTTTAAATCATATATAATACTTAACATGTAAATGCATTGTAACCTATGATATAAAACCATGTATTATCCCCACATTTCTATCCTAAAAATGATGTGGATACTTAAGGATTTGTCCAAGTTCCCAGATGATCGATTTTTAGTCTCAGTTCAAGCCAAACGATCGTTCTTAACACTATGTGACTTGATAAATTCTATAGGTTGTTATGAAGTGGAACATTCCTAACAGTTATAAAGAGAAGGTTATTTCCACCAAAATTTATATTTTCATATCATAATCTCGAATATTTCATTAGCCGCCGTAACTTTTGAGGATGTCAACAAACCATGTGATCGGTAAAGTGTTGATATAGCTGACAATATGCTATTTATATCACATTGACTCTTGGCAACATTTTATTCACAACAGGCTTAAGTCTCCTTTAAATTTATCCCGCAACAGTTTAATAGGCTTTGAAGCCTATGAAATATTAAATAACATGTGAAATAAATACGGATACGACAGTCCGCGCCGAACTCGTTGATGGGAAATAACTTCAATTTTCGCGGCGTTTGAGCTCGGTTCTCATCAAATACTTCATAAAAAGGTTCCGATCAAGTAAACAGTTGATAAACTATAATAATACCGATTTACAGTTTCAAAATAACTACGATCTTGCCACTGATCTCTACTTATACTTTGTCAGTCAAAAGTGGCCATAAAAACTAGGGTCGGTCGTTTTATTTTTTTTTTTATTTTTTTTCTTTTTGGGTGAAAAAAAAGACTAGGGTCGGCAGGAAAAAATAGGGTCGGTCGGGTGACCGGAACCACACCTATTTTTTTATTTGGCCTAATAAATTGGGAACTTTTATATCTCATTCAGTAAAATATAAACGTATGGCTATTTTTTGGCACCGTCAAAACATAGGGTCATGCGGCATTTTTTAGCCATTTCCACGACTTGAAAACGGATATAGCAATTTTGCACTGAATTTCTTACTTTTACCCCCCTTTTCTTAAAACTCGCTATGAAAAAATATAGAATGTTGTCAGCTTACTTCTTTCACTTTTTAAACATCACCTATGAACTAGCTTTTAAAAAATATTTATTTCAAATAATATCATCCAATCATCTCATTATAATTTTTCGTTACAATACTGAAAGCTCTCCCCAAAAGAGGCAGAGCTTAATGATGTCATGTTTAAATACTGAATTCACACCTTAAGGTATGGACTATTTTGATACTACTAGGTACTCAGTTAAGGTATGGACTATTTTGATACTTCTAGGTACTCAGTTAAGGTATGGACTATTTTGATACTACTAGGTACTCAGATAAGTGCATGGATTATTAGGTACTCAGTTAAGTGTACGGATTATTAGATCCTCACTTGAGTATATAAACTATTCTTGTACTACTAGGTACTCAGTTAAGTGTATGGACTAATCTGGTACTACTATGTACTAAGTTATTTTCACTGACTACTAAGGAACTACTTACTTTGATTATGGTTGTCTTTCTTCTGTCTGTCTTTTTGCCACATCCTGGCTTCTTCCTCTGTCATAAACTGTGGAGGTGTACTTCTTACTTGTCCAAAGTTTGCTGGACATGATGATGAGGATGAATTGGTATTTTGTTGTTTTGGAACTTCATATATATCATACAAATTTGAGGGAGGCAGCTGTGATGTAAAGAAAATATTGTCAGGACAATAATTTTACACTAGAAATACAATATCTTTTTAAATGACAATTGGTAAAAAGTCTAAAGAAATTTTATTGCCTAAATTAGTGTAGTTTCAAGTCTTTTTTAGACTGGATCAGTACCCTGAGGTTGCTTATATTGTGATTGTCTTTTATGAGTCTTTTTGTCAGGCATAACTCATTGTTGAAGGCCTTATGGTGATTTCAAGATGAACAACAATAAAAATGTTGCTCCATTGCTGGATTTAATCATGTGTTTGTAAGATCTTTGGCTCATGTGCATTTACTCCAAATCCTTTATTGTTAATCTTAGATTTACTTTCAATGAATTGCTGAGGTGTAGTGCCAGAAAAAGGTATCACTTTATAAATTTTCAAGATTTTATACATCAGCAACCAAATAAATACAGCGAGCACAATCACTGGGATTCCAACTTTGTAAAGATGTGTGAACAAATGAACCAGAGTTTCAGAGAATTCAGCTTTAGAGATTAATCTTGAAACACAATATATTTTTGCCCTTTTTTTACCCCAACACACATAAGGGGAAAAATAGAATTCTTGGCAGGTATAGACACATATTATGACATGTACACATTTGCACATAACATAAAAGGAAAACTTCCATTGAAAAATCTTAAAGTTTTTAACACTGTAGTTTTAATGACTTTTTATGATACATACACAGTGACTAACGCTGACAAAGATGTATGTACTAATTGTATGTTGAGTAGACACACTTACTGTTGTTGACATCTGAGCCAGGGTTGGTTCTATCAAACTGAGATCACTATCCATATGAGGGTCGACTGTTTGTAAACTGATGATGTCACTTAGAAGATTATCCATCTACAGTTATAAAGAATTTATGTATGCTTTTTTTTAAGTACCATCTATATATAAGCCTACTTGCTGCCAATTTACTAAGTCTGATTGACAAAAAAAGTATGAAAATTTTCTGAACAAATCGGATAGGGAGATTTGGCTCATACAGCAATAACTTTTCAATGTGTAGGCCAATATGAGCCTAAACTATGCACTACTTTAATATTGCCATACCAAAAAGACATCTGTATGTTGAACCACTACCTATCACGTCACCAAGCCTGAATATCTAGATATGTTACGTAAATACAATAAACATGCTCATCCCACAGGGTCCAATATCAAACAGTGTCCAAGGACCTTTAACTCCATTTTATGGCACACATGCATTTTATCCATCAATGTTTTTTGTTTGACACATTGCAAATTTTACATTTGCTCAATACAATATACATGTATCATTGTATCCACATAACGTTATAATTCAGATTCTAGGTACACCAGATTTGCTTCTACCTATTTCAAAGACAGATTCAGTCAATTTTCAATCTGGTTATTTAAATCTACAACTACTCAGGTGTGAACGTCCAGTTTACCTGTGATTTATCCATCAGTATGTTTGGTAAAAATAAAATGGGCACCCCTAAGCAGCTGTAGAGTTCAGTTACCAAGTTGAAAATTGATTGAAGCTGTTTTTGAAATAAACAGAAGTAGATTTTCAAAATGGATGAGAAATAGGCATTGTTCAAGGACCATAGTCATAGTAGTTTGAATATATAAAGACTAAATACAGAATGATTCTTACATCCGCCATTTCACTGGACATGGCTGAACTACTGAGGTCTGCTGACAAGGGACTATCCTGGTCCACTGGAGCACTACCACTAAGTGTTCTGGGGGGTTCTGATGTAAGGCCTGTGTTTGGAAGTGACTGTACTGATGTGACTTTGCCATGTGGGTTGCTAAGGAACATATGAATTTGTCTTTTTTGGCTTTCTTGGACATGGAACTGAGTTGGGTTCTGCAACTTTGATTTGACCTGAAAATATCAAGTTTATATTGTAGATTATGACACAATATACCAACTTAAACATAAATAATTTTGTCGTGTATTTTCATAGATTGAAGAAATTATTCATAAAGCATCCTTGAAAATGAAAACAACCATGATAATGATGAATAATCTTATTATACATGTAATTAATGGAATATTTAATACATGCAGTAATGATAACCAATACACTGTATATGAATTTCTAGTATGATTTTGCTGATTTCAGGAGGCATGTCAGTATTTACTTATTGAATGGGTCAGGAAATTTTTCCAGTATTAAAGCATTCATTTCTGCCTTCATACACACAAGAGCTCCTATCTTTAATGTTCTGTATCTAACTAGCACTTTTACTTATACTAATTGATATGTACTTATTAACTAAAAATTTAATTTATTATAATTTTAAAACTGACAGTCTATAATTTTATACTAGACATGTAAAATAACTTCAATACCATTGCTTCAGCTAACATGTATAAAAAGAATTGATAGAAACCTGAAACGCTCCAGCAATTGGCTTAACAAAAATACAGACAAGAAGATACGTCGAAAATATTTTAATGTTTCCCCCTTCCAATGGCTGAGTCAAAAGGGCATTAAATATCAATATCAATGCTGGTGCATTAACATTCACTAGATATTCAAAATTACAAGAGGACAAACCATGAGGTGAAAGGGGAGTGCAAACCATGAGGTGAAAGGGGAGTGGGATGAAGGGATGGGAGCTGAGGGTCACTGCTGCTGATACAAGTACATGTATTTGATCAAAAGTTGTTTTTTTTTTAAATAGTCTATTCTTTTCTGTGCAGCACAAGTCAAAATAATTACTACATGTACTTACTACACAATTCTGTAAGTTGAATTTAAATATTTTTCCACAATTCATCACTTTTTTATTTTCCAAGCTTGACAGAACAACAACCTTCATTATCATCCCTGATCGTTTAGAAATACAACATTTTTAATGTTCGTAATGCCACCGACCCCAATTAAGTTATAACAGTCCAAGTGGACAAAAGTTCACTTCACATGGTTAAATGTTAATTAACCCTTTGGACAATGTATGTTACAAAAAGTACTTGAATTGCGTAAAATTAATTTTGCATATAATCCACTTTATATCCTCCTTAATTCTTTCCTGATATTAATTTCCTCCTTCCTGTTTTGTGTGTATCTTCTTTTGAATGATTATGACAATTTCATTTTGTAACACACTATCATTGTATTATACTTTAAAACTGAAACTGAAAGTGATTTTAGTCCACTTTTCTTTTCGAAAAAAAATCTCATTTTCTACATATTATTGATCTCATTCTTAATTTTCCAAACACACAGACAGACAGACCGACAGAAAGACGGATGGACAGATGAACACATGGCAGAGGGTATCATATCACTCCGTGTGATTGGGTACAAAAACCTAGAGGGACATTAAGTGGTCCTGAAGGGTAAGCATGTCCTGTGCTGCTTAATGCTATGATCCGAGATTTAAGGGTACAGAAACTTAAGTAGCATAAAACACAATCACCACAAAATTTCACTAGTTTCAAAAGAATAAACTAGAAGATGACATGCCCCCGTGCAAGGTTGAATCAAATTGGGATTTTCTAGTAATATTTGTGTCTGTAAGACACATATGATGCCCCCGCTAAACACATGTTATTCTAGGTTGCACAGATTAACTACCGGTATGTACCCTCTATTACTAAATCACCAAAAAATTATAAGTTGAGCAATGTATATTCTTGAAAAAAAAAATGAACCGAAATCAAAGTACAAACCACATGCACATCTTCAATATAGGTACAAATGAACTGCAAAATTAAAGCTTCCTAGCCTCAAAACTCTAGGAGGAGTTGTTCTGACAATCTGTGTACTCTGTATTAATAATTCATCCAATAAATGACTAAGTGCAACAATGTGTTTTTTTTCCGAAAATGCATCAAAATCAAAATACTTCCCACATGCACATCTTTAATATAGGTACAAATGATCTGCAAAATAAAAACTTCCTACCATCAAAACTGTAGGAGGAGTTGTGTGCACAAACTATGTACCCTCTATTACAAAATCACCCCAAAAATGACTAAGTTCAACAATGTATATTTCTGACAAAAATGCACCAAAATAAAAATCCTTCCCACATGCACATCTTCAATATAGGTACGAAAGATCTGCAACATAAAAACTTCCTAGCATCAAAACTGTAGGAGGAGTTGCGCGGACAAACTATGTACCCTCTATCACAAAATCACTAAAAAATGACTGCGTTCAACAATGTATATTTTTGACAAAAATTAACCAAAATGAAAATCCTTACCACATGCACATCTTCAATATAGGTACAAATGATCTGCAAAATAAAAACTTCCTAGCATTGAAACTGTAGGAGGAGTTGCGTGGACAAACTATGTACCCTCTATGAAAAATCACCAAAAATGAAAGTTCAACAATGTATATTTTTGACAAAATAGCACCAAAATCAAAATCCTTATCACATGCACATCTTCAATATATGTACAAATGATCTGCAAAATAAAAACTTTCTAGCATAAAAACTGTAGGAGGAGTTGTGCCGACAAACCATGTACCCCCCTCGGACGGACGGACGGACGGAAGGACGGACGAGGGTAAAACAATATGCCCCCCGACTTATCGTCGCGGGGGCATAAAAAACATATAAACTATGAATATGATAAAATTTACATAAGAGCCCATGCACCATGACCATTCAAAAAATTTTGTTAAAATAACAAGACCAAGTATCCCCTCTCTGCACAATGGGTAATGATGTCAAAATGTATTTGAAATTACAATGCCTGAAGCCCTGAAGATCTGTCAAAATTCTATTATACTAGAAGAACTATCATTATATTTTTTTCAGTACCCAGACTGTTTCTAACGCTCTGACATTAAGAGAACTGATAAAAACGATTGTGCATGTGCACCTACATAAGAGAAACTTCAACACATCTAAAATGTATGTACAAACACTTTCATTGTTAAAAAGTTTAATATTTATATGCATGAACACAAGTTCAGTTATACTACATGTATCATTAACTATAGTTCTACAATTTAAACTATTACTTGGATAGAGAAAAATCAAACTCCTTTGAAGTTTATATCCAATCAAATTTATCTACAAGATTAGACATATATCCAGCTTTTAAAACAACAACAAAAATTTGATTATCAAGACAAAGTATCAGAAATTGCATAATATAAAATTTGTCTAAGATGACACTGCATCCAACTCTAAATCTGTGCAAGTTTTGAAATTAAATGTATTAATAAATTAATTGTCCATTTCATTATTCTTTTTTTATATAATTCAAAAGAAAAAGCAAATCTTAAATAACTATAAACTGGCTTCCAATGCTAATATTCTTACCTTTAAGCCCATGTTGATAGAAGTGGTGTAAGGAAGTACCTTGTAAGTCTGTAAACACCACCCCCTTGTTTCACAAAGTTCACTAACTTAACTGATTATATTCAAGATCATATACTTATTAGGCCATCCTAGGGAAATTCTTCTAGAGGTTATCTTAACCTATTGACCTTTTATACATATTTACCAATATTTGTACAATGTATATTAATTGTTGTCAATTTTGTCCATTTGCACAAAAAAGTTTTATATTAATTAGTTTCAACACCATTTCATAGAAAATTAATAGTATAGTAAATATAAATTTCATAAGGAACAGGAAATTGATGAATAATAGCATTGAACTCATGGCTATTGATAGAGTTCCCTCACTCTGCATATCAAATTTTCACAGTAAGTCTGACTGGAATTTTTTTTTATAGATATCATGTACAGAAGTAAATCTCAATTTCAATAAATACAAAATCGAGATCTTAAATAAACATAAAATACACTAGGCCAAGTAAAACAAGTGTTTAGTCCAGCCGATCATTCACTTACTGCATCCCCCTTATTATATTGTCATTTTGTGATAGTTTACACGGCTGGTAATAACTTCCCTATAGTATATGTTGACAACAGTCAATAGGTTGTCCATGCAGTATAAAGGGAAACATTTAAACAATTAAGGAAATAAATACACATGCATATTCACTATGTCAGATGCTGTGTGTCTCAATTTATAATTCAGTTTACAATAGTGGGAAAACTTGTCTTGACATCCAAGATTATTTCTCACAGCTGCTGGAAGATTTATTTAAGTTTTTAAGTGTTGTCATCTCCATCTAAATTACTTAAAACTGTCTTGTATCTGAGACGGCCAGTTCCGTCATCATGACATCAGCATTGTATCATAACATCCTCTTTCCCCAGGGTATTGTATGTTTTCACCAAATTTTGATAGAAACTTTCATTATCATGATTATACTGATTGTATAATATTTGTCCATTCTTGAATTTTAAAGAATAAACTAGAGCTGTCGCCTAATGGCAGCCAGTTATACTCCCGCTAATTGAACCCTGAATCAATATGGCAAGTGTAAACTTTAGTGTATGTGGACACAATACATTTGTGGACACATTACAAATGTGGACACATTACAAGTATGGACACATTGATATACCTTCCTTCTTTTTTCCAGAAATTATTCAATAAGAATTATCTCCTCTTCAAAATTTCGAGCAGCAACCATATTACTTCATGCAAATCTTAGGTGGTATACTACAACTGTGTAACATTTCATCAAAATCCAAATACCCGTTTACGAGAACATGTGCCGACAAAGTTTGTCCCCCTTTTTACCAGAAAATATTCAAAGATGAATTATCTCCCCTTCAAAATTTCGAGCAGCAACCATAATACTTCATGCATATCTTCAGGTGGTGTACTACAACTGTGTAACATTTCATCGAAATCCAAAAATTCGTTTAGGAGAACATGCGCTGACAAGTTTGTACTCCCCTTTTGCCAGAAAATATTCAAAGACAAATTATCTCTCCTTCAAAATTTCAGAATGCAACCATTTTACCTCATGCACATTTCCAGATGGTGTACTACAACTGTGTAACATTTCATCAAAATCCAAGCAGCTGTTTAGGAGAACATGCACTGACAAGGTTTGTCCTCCCCTTTTTAGAGAAAATATACAAAGACAAATTATCTCCCCTTCAAAATATCCGGCAGCAATCATATGACTTCATACATATATTCAGGTGGTGTACTACAACTGAGTAACATTTCATGAAAATCAAAGCAGCCGTTTAGGAGAACATGCACTGGCAAGGTACATGGACAGACAGACGGACAGGGTAATAAATATAGATTATAACATGTCCTTTTCCATATGGGCCCTGGTATCATCCCGAGACTGTCATATCGGCCTCGAGGCGCTAGTCGAGGGCCGATATGGGTCGAGGGATGATATCAAGGCTGATATGATAATCTGTTTATCACATATTTAATGTAGAATTCGTAAATAATAAAAAAAAAAAACACAATTAAATGTCATCTTTTAAAAACAATGAACACAGTATTTCATTTTCGCTATCCCAAAAATATTTTCTGAAGGAAATGATACCAGGGACGTTATGGAAAATTACATGAAATGACCTGGCTAATTTTCACGTTTTAAAAAAGCAATCTTAATTTTCAACATCAAAGAGAAAAAAAAACACTCCAAAATCCACTTTAAGGGTATATTTTGCACGTATCAGAAAACGAAAATTTAAGAGTGTAGCCTGCTGCTCTGTGATAACTTATTTTCGTTGCGAACCTGTTTTCCATCTTTTATGTTTGACACTGTCTCTAAATTAATGAAATGAATAAGCATTTCCATGTNGTTTGAATCCGTTGTCAAACGTAAATATGTGACGAGGCATATAATAAACGTCAAACTACTCTGACGTCATCAGAATGTGTGCACCAGGGTATGATAACCGGTTATTTGCCAGGGGCAGTGATATGGATGGACAAACATTACAGTTATTGCATATGCAAAATTCTATGTATTGTGTATAAAAATGTGATAAATTCCTATATACCACCCCCCAACTTTGTTTGCAGGTGTTATAATTAGCATGCTATTTTCTCTGGCATGCTGAAGTCTCAAGTCTATTTCAACAAGAAAAAAATTTGGATAATTAATATGCCATGGATGTCACAAATACAGTTTCATTGATATTCTGATACATGTACTGTACATTTACATGTGATTTGAGAAAAAAATCATGATATCCAACCTTCCATAACAATTACATCATTTAGCCTAGGGCTTA
Source organism: Modiolus philippinarum (assembly GCA_002080025.1). Taxonomy (NCBI): domain Eukaryota; kingdom Metazoa; phylum Mollusca; class Bivalvia; order Mytilida; family Modiolidae; genus Modiolus; species Modiolus philippinarum. The sequence continues at coordinate 108,130 of MJUU01019729.1, forward strand.
CACATATAAATATTTTTCCTAGAAAAGTTTATGTTCATGTAGAACTTTACAGATAGGTGACTTTTCATTTCTGTTTTGGATATTCAACAAAATGGAGATGAAGATTTCCTTTTTAGGCATATTATCCATGTTTAGGTATACCATATTTTTAATCCTGTCTATAAAATCTAATTTTAAAACATGAAAAATATGTGGTTTCACTTACTTTTAAAGTCTTTGGTGCTTTCTCTACATAAAAACTTTCTTTTAAAATCTGTGGTGTCCTATCTATCTTGTGAGTTGTGGTGTCATCTCTACACTATAACTTACCTTTAAAATGTGTGACCATATCTCAATTTGAAAAACCATAGTGCTATTGCTACTAAGTAACTTACTTCCAAAATCTGTTTTACAATAAATTTGAGGTACATGTACTATCTCTACATGTATGTTAGAAACTTATTTTAAAATCTGTGGTGCTATCTCTACAGAGACTTACTTTTTAAATCAGTGGTGCATCTTCTTTAAAATCTTTGGTGCTACATTTGTATCTCTACATAGATCTTACCTTTTAAAATGTTAAATCTGTGCTATCTCTATTAAGAAGCTTGCCTTTAAAATTTGTGGTGCTATATCTTCATAGAAACTCTATACATTAATAAGCTGTGATGCTGTGGCTACATAGAAACTTACTTTTAAAGCAAGTGCAGCTATCTATTTATAGAAATTTGTGGTGCTATCTCTACATACATGTAGAACCTTACCTTTAAAATCTGTGGTGCAATCTCTACATTAGAAACAGAGGATGATATTGGTACTTGTATGATCTGTGGTTGTGATGGAGGTGGTTTATAGGACTGGGATACAGTCTCCTGGTTCCGTTTCTTCTCCTCCTCTATCTGTTGCCTCTGCAGCTGTAACTTGAGGTTAGCTCGCAGAGGCATATTGGTGTGCTTAATCTCAACTTTGGGACTGTAAAGAAATTATATTTTATCATTTATCAGAATTGGTCATTTCAAAGATGTTGAAATCTAACCAATTTCATACATTGTATTTCTGAGAGATACTGATATTTCGCAGAGAGGATCATGTAACCCTCAATGTTCCACAGTTACATTATCAGGATACCTTGTGTGAAATTTTCAACACAGTGAAAGCAATCTTTTTTCCATTTAACAACTTGTTCAATATTTATCAAGTAAAGACTATAAGAATCTTACACTGTTGAAAAGGTACATGTAAGATTAAGAAATCACATAGATCCAAGGGGTTTCTTTGATGTCAGAGAACCATTGAGATCTTACCAGAGGGTGTCCAAGATTTTTAGATCTTGCATTTTCAACGGTGTTTGTTTATTTTTCTCACATTTAAAAACACAAAATATGATTTGTTCAACAACAGTTGCCTGGTCATTTTCCACCTTGTGCCAGAGGGAACTTGCTCATGTGTATCTTTTTAGAGAGAAAGAAAAATCTTCATAAACACAGAAAAATAAACTCTACAACAGCCTAATATAACAAAACAAATACACAAAAATATACCTTGCAATAGGTAACTTCATTTTGATGTCCAGTCTGGTACAATGTACAAACTATCACTATCACTTTATCTTATAACAGTAGATATACAAATAATATCAATCAATTACGGCTTATTACGAATAAATTTAATCTCTGTATCACAACTAAAATTTACCCAAGATAGTATCATTCACCTTTGGATGGTTGTTAATCCAATAAATATTTAACTACAACTAAGGCTGTTGTTTGTTTACATGTGAATTCAAGCTGTCACGTTTTATATAGACAATAGATTTACAGAGGCATGCATAAAAAGGTAATGAAGTTGGGTTGGTTGGAGGGCAGTGGGAAGGCACTGAAAAAGAACAGCATTTTTTGTGAAATCAACTTCTCCTGTACAGTTTTTTACCTATAACCTTGAAATTCCACATAAAGTAACTGAAAATGTGCACCTCACTTAATGGAATTGTTTCAGAAACATTCATTGTCATGATTGCAGCAGGAGATTCTGAATTATTAGGTAAAAAATTTGAGCTGGCAGTATTCAGACTTTTTTGACCTAAAGAAAAATTTTCATGATAAAAAACAGACAAAATTTGCAATTTTCCGGATTTAGCTCGCAAAAATAGGTTGGTACTCCAAGAAAATTCAGAAAATAGGTTGCACTGGAAAAGAGGTGGGAATTGTCAAAGTACTTAAAACTGAGCTCGGAAAATATAAGTACATGTAGGTCGGAATTGTCTGAATGCTAGCGCTGCATGCAGAGCTTGGAGAATAGCTTGGAATTCCAAATTTATCTCTGAATTTTTTCCAACATATCAAATGATCTCAGATTTTTTTCCCAGACATATGAAAAAATCCTGGAGATAGTTCTGACCAACTGAATTTTTTTCGGACTTCAGATTAGGCCATCCTAAATTAATTCTATATTTGCACGTAGGTTTTTGAATTCTTGAAAACAAGATGTGTTTGTGAAACACAACATATGCCCCCATATTCTACAGTAAAATATATGAAAATACCTAATTTTACCCCTTTTTGACCTCTGTGACCTTGACGTTTGACCTATTTTTTTTCATATTTATGTTCATATTGATAAGACCTTATCAAAAGTCTATCTTACATAGTTCAAAAGTCTTCTATTACCATAAAAACACCCAATTTAACCCCTTTATTCTGAAACAAGGGCCTCTTGTTTATTGAAATGGTTTGAATTGTTAAAAGTATCTGTTTAAACATGCTATAAGAAACCTACAGTAAAAATCATACAAAAAATAAAAAATTCATTTTTTTCCTTTGTCCCCCTTTGGGCCTCTTGTTTCTCAAAACGGTAAATGCTACCTAAATCTGTCACCTAAACTACAGCGCAATTTTATTAGCAATAACATGAAACAAACCCCATCTCAAATTAATAGGATAAATAATAAGGATTCTACAGTCAGATATGTGAAAACAGCCAATTTCACCTCTTTTTAACCTGTGACCTTGGACCTGACCTAATTTTGCATATTTATATTCCTCTTGACTAGACCTATACACTTACCAAGTATGAAAAGTACCTTGAATAGTTCCAAAGTTATAGCCAAGGTTAAAGTTTCGGACGAACAGACAAACAGACAGTACAAAAACAATATGCCCCTGATCCTCAATCTGGGGGCATGAAAATGCTAGGGTTGGAAGGAAAAATTAGGGTTGGTCAGGTAGTCGGAAAAACACATTTTTTATTTGGCCTAAATAAGAATATGCTACACAGTGAGTCATGTATTTCAGGACTACTTGATACCTACGCCAATAGACCCTTTCACGATAACTTCCTTCCTGTGATTTTGAATGAAAAATAAAAACAGTTATAACAAAAATGATGTCTTAGGAAATTAATCAAGACGTCACACAGCCGGTGAGCAAACCACCGAAAAAGCAATTAAAACTGCGTTTCTCAAAACATCCAGATCAAGGGCGATAACACCACAAACGCTACCACTAGATGGCGCTTCGCTGACCTTAATATTTTTTTTCAATTCACCATCTCGGTAAAATACACAAATATATTCATAAAATTAAATGAATGTAACTTATATTTAATAACATATCGATATACTAAACATTTCTTCACATGACTAAACAGTTTTTATAACAATTCTTGCAAGTAAACCCCTAAAATCTGTGTTTGAAATCAGGTCGACGAAATGTAAACAAACCACGCGCGACTCAACGTTTACCTTTTTGGGGCCTCAATTCAATTGACACAAACATAGTTCTACGTCACAAAACTATAAATAAACCGGTGTTATAGGAAATTTAACGTATATTCTTTGGGTAAAATCCGGGTGTTCCATCATTCGCAGTATTTGCATTAGAATTATATTAGAATTGAGGGGTACTAAAAGGACGTGAAAGCTGGCGTCGGAACTGTAGAATCCAATGTTTTTGGGTATGTTTTCGTTCTATCAAGGCTTAAGTCTCGATTTGCATGCATTATTTTACATGTAATCTTCGATGAGTGGAAGAAAATAACATCGAAATCAACGACCTTGTCATACTTTGTGTAGCACGTCACCACGTGGTGTAAATTTCTGACAATACACAACTACATCTGATTGACAAAGGTGGATTAATACATCAGCTTTTCAAAACGAAATACGTCTGATTTTGAACATCGAGATTGCTACCTCTGCTAATTAAAGTACTCTCTTTCTTTTATATTTACTCAACTGTCAGGTCTCAGCAATATATGGGAAAAGGGGGAGGGGGCTTTCCCAAGGTAAACAATCAAATGGAAATGTCTCAATATGCCTGAAATGTAAACATCTCATTATGTTGATAAAAGAAGAGCTGTTTTAACCTCACTACATCTGTATGTTGATTTTAAGTCTTTAAATATTTTCTTTTGATGTTTCTTTTATTTTAATAGCATATTTTTGGGTTTTATTTTGTTTAGTTTTATTTTTTTTTTTTCATTTTAGCTGCAATTTTATTATGACAGTGGAGGTTGTAACTTTAACCTGTCCTGTCATGTATAATTTAACCCCGATTAACATTCCCAACATATAAGAGAATAAACAGTTTTGTTTTGGGTATAAGGCACATGGATTACATCCTTTTTATTTCAGAGATCTAGATTATGGGACATTAATTTGTTGGATATTTATTATTTAATAAAACACACAAAATTATGATATTTTTTAAAGAAGCTAATGAATGGTTTTTGTATATTTTAAGAATTTCAAGGGATAATATTATTTTGTTTGAATAGATATGTGTAAATAACTGAAGTATACAGGATATTAATTGTTTAATAGGAATGTGGTATTAAAGATCAAAATTGCATACTTTAAATATCAATATACCCAGAACAAGAAAATCCTTGAAAAGGAAATATAAATTATTTCAATTTCTGTTGTACACATATGTAAGCCAAGTTAAGGTTTTTCTTCAACTTTGGTGGTGCATTAATATTCTATATACAAAAAAAAAGATGGATTCATAAGAAGAAGTGACATTACAATTTTAAGAGACCATAGTATTCATTGTATATATGCTGCATTTCTTATCTTTTTGGTGCCCTATAATAAAAAAAGAAGAAAATTGAGCTTGACACAGAATCAAATAATTGCCCTTTACAAGCTTGTTTCACAGTTTTGTTGCAGGTTGTTTGATGACATTTTCATTTAATTTTGGTTGTTATTCCTCCATCATGTATCTTAAACATGTTCGGCTTAACATATATTGCTGCGGTCAAGGAAGTGACAAAACTTTTATTGTAATGAAGTCAAGATTAACACCCCAAGCTTACACAATGTGTTAGATTCATTGATATGAAATGTCTACATTGTAGATATATCAGACGTGAAAACCTGACAAATGATTACAATGTTGTCTTTGCACGACGGTGGGTCAGTGAAAGGTTGAGAGCGTGGGTGTTAATGTTAATGTCGGTAAATTCAAAGTTTTGCCACTTCCTTGACCGCAGCATATTTCCACATATGTGTAATAAATTTTGTCGCAATGTCCAAAACTCTGATTTCAACATTACCTTTTTACTAATATGTTTACCTGAGTATGTAGACTTACCCTGTCAACGCAGCTCATTTCACTCCTTAGGGTGTTTATTTGGACATGCATGTCAATTTATTTCTAATACTTGTATGTACATGTATCTGTTATTGGGATTATGATACCGAATGTGGGTATGCTATTCTTTCTTGAACTTTATTTGTAATATTGCTATTTCAGAAGACAATATTCATCAGATACTCTCTAGGTACTCTTTGTGTGCTACATTTTATTTATTGTAGCACTATTTAGTTTCTGGACAGATCTGATCAACATCAGCAAATGTTTAATTACAATGGCAATTTTTTGTTCTGATATCTTGCATGTTCAAGAACTGTCCAAATGAGAGCTGTGATCTATAAAATTACTGAGTACAACATTTTGATAACATCAAACACTTTGCAGGAATTTTTTTTTAATATTTGACAAACAAATGTTGAGTTCATCACCCTGAATCCCTCCTAAAGAGTAAAATATAGTATATTAGATGTGTAAAAATAAAATCTGGGACTAATAAAAAGTAGAATTAATAAAAATCCAATTTGAATGTGGATATTATTTCATGTTCACTCACTTCCCCTCCCCCTTTTCCCAACAGCTGTGTTTTACTAGTTAATATATTTTCTGTTGTTAATTATAAGGGGATACATGCTTCAAATATATATTTACATAAAATTTTGAACAAAATACGTTCCAACAAACTTCAGGAATCCAAATTATTCTCGACGATATGTTAACAAGTAGATTTACATCCCTTTGTAACAAACACGACCAATGAATCCAATTGACACAATCGAGTTCTAACAAATAATTTGTAAAAATTTTAATAAAAAAATCTAATAAATATAATAAAGAATGGTCACGTTTACGGAATTCCCATCATTCGACATATTAAAAAATATATTGCTAATTTTTGTTCAGCGTGTTTACAATCACCCTTCGAGGTCACGATCATTTGCGTTAAATATTTACCGATTCTTACAATTTTGTCACTCCCAAAGTTAATCTATCGTTTTGTTGACATCTGAAGAATATGTACGTTCTGCTTTTCGACAAGTATTTCACTAGAAATCGTCGTATTTTTACAAATTCCATTCGTGGTCGTTGTTGACAAAAATACTCCATTTTCGTATCGAAAAGTCATGTGACAATGTTTTGAGAATCGACGCCATTATTGACTTTGCTCACCGGCTGACATATATTATGAAGTTGCATTTTACTCACTCAAAGGCACATGTGCAAAAATCTGGACCGCAGTTATCATGAAAGGCCACAAAGGGTCTACTGGCATTCTCTGACGGAACAATCTCAGAAACAGAAATTAAGGACATTAGAAAACTCAAAAGTTGTTTGTGGTGATGTAAAGTGGCAGGAATGATTTAGATTGGCAATTTTGTTTCACAAATGTGATTTCAAGTTGTGGATCAAATGTCCATTTGGGAAATTGTTCTCAAACTGAATATTGGCATTGACCATACCCGGTGATTATACAGCAACTGCCCTAAAATGCCTTGTCATCAAATCTGTTAACGTATGTAAACAAGACAAGTATCACAAAATAAACAAGGTCAACGCCCCCTTAACGTTGCAAACAGCTTGACAAGTACAGGTCAACATAATAATAGTGCTTACAATTTAAAATAAAACCTGCATTTTGCTTTGAATACATAAGTTATATACTTTCGATTTTACGTTTTGACGTCACAAAACTCACAAACTTTGTGACAAAGACAAACTGAAAATTTTGATGTTCTCATTATTTACCTCCCAACTATTGCTTTACTTTGTAGTTTGTAGAAGTTGTCATCGTTCTCCAATTCTGCCGCTTCGAGCAATGTGTTCAAATCGGTTACGCTTATACCAGAATCTCCCATTTGAGTATTTCAAATTTAAGAAACTGTTGTTTTTTTTTCTTTGGGTCTGTCGACTCGTTCGTCTTCCGTCAAATTTTGATCATTCGGAATAAGTGGTATCATTGTTTACACCAATCAAATCAGAGACACTTCCATTCGGAAACCACTTAAATTATTTTTAGAAATATCGTCACAATAGGAAAAACCCAAACGTGATGAGGTACACCACAGGAGACATCTACCCTTATTTCTGACTTTTTTCTCTGAACACTTAATATCACATTTATCAACGTGTTTCCTATTTAATTTTTTAAGGTAGTACACCCGTGGTAACCCCAAAATTTTAAACACAGTCAATTTTCTTTAAATTTGCAGTATGAAACAATTATGTAGGAAAAATTTTGAAAACGTTCACCGTAAGATTTTCACTGAAGATTTTTTATTTATAGTTCACAGAAACACCCCTATCTTAAGAGTCTTAAATTCTGTTCCGAAATCACCATGTGCTGTAGATGTAGATGTAAAAGAATTGGCATAAAAAGACTGTAAATTGCCAAACTTCTTGTAGACATAAATATGAGAGAATTATGGTCATAAGCATGCATTGAGTGCACATGCACTTGTTTCATAAAAAAAAATCAGTCCCTCCCTCTCGGAAGAAGAGAGGGAGGGACTGTTTTTTTATGAAACAAGTACCTGTGATTGAGTGATGTACACAGCTTCATTCAATTTCTTCTAGATCAAAATGCTAACATTTAATTTTCACCTAAAAACTGTGAAATAAAAGGTCCTCTATACACATGACTTGTATCAAAAATTTATAAAAAAAATAAATAAATAAACGTACCGTTTTTCTCAATGTTAGGAAAACTGAAAGTCTCAATAATCATTAATTCTGAACATCAAGCAGAAAGAATAACCTCCCTTTCCAAAAATCTGACTTTCATTTATTTTAAGAATTTTAGAATGCGATTCAAAACCTATATATTTTAATGTGGGCACTTTGAAGTATTTATAAAAGAAGTGTAGTTTCATGATAACATTGATATTTTATTTCTATTTATGATAAATATTATAAATCTTTACATGTTTAGTTTTATTCAAGTAGTTTGTGGAGAAAAACGAGTTATTTCCCCCACCCCAGGTCTACTACCGTAAATCACAATAAAATACAATTTTAACTTGTACCAAATTTATAATTCTAATGTGGCTCTCGTTAATCGTCAACCATACCGTATATTTCGCACATGCGCAAATGGTATCGGAATATAAGTAAACTGGATGAAAAACAACATTTTTTAAAATTTTGTTCGTCTAAGTTTAAGAAGAAATAAAAGTTGAGAACAAGTTTTAAATAAATCATGCCATTCAGACACGCCAAGTGTGTATTTTCTTGCTTTCGATTTGAATTTTGAACTTGCATCTGTTTGAAAACGTCAGAATGTGTATTGTGACGTCATAGACACAGGCAACAATGGAGACGGGAAATCCGCCTTCTCTTAGGTCGCTTCAGAATGGAAAATTTCGTTTTCTGCCATATTAGAATCGAAATAATTCATGGCAGGTATATGGATATTGTCATTTCTCTTATATGATGCACGCTTATTATCTACTCCTTGCACGAATAGTTATTTGCGGTANTTGCCAAACGTTTGGACTACGTGCTCTATGAAAATATATCTAATGCGCAATTTCATCGGATGTTAAACAGGTTCTGATTGGTTAATTAAAACATTACTGTCTAGGCATAATTATTTTAGGCTAGGCATAAATATTTCAGGCTAGGCATAAGTATACTTAAGGCTAGGCAGAAATACTCTTGTCTAGGCTTAAATACTTTAGGCTAGGCATAAATACTTTTGGCTAGGCATAACTTTATTTTAGGCTAGGCATAACTTTATTTCAGGCTAGGCATAAATATTTTAGGCCAGGCAAAACTTTTTANTGGAAAATTTCGTTTTCTGCCATATTAGAATCGAAATAATTCATGGCAGGTATATGGATATTGTCATTTCTCTTATATGATGCACGCTTATTATCTACTCCTTGCACGAATAGTTATTTGCGGTATATAACGAGACTTTGAAGCTGGAGTTAGAATCGCTTTTACAGGAATTTCATTGGTCGAGCGCCAAATAATAATACATCAGGCGTGATGTGCTATTATTTTTTCGGCGTTTCTATTGGACCACTGTGAAATCTCGTTGGCCGTGATTAACGTTACCTAGCAACNTAAATACTTTAGGCTAGGCATAAATACTTTTGCCTAGGCATAAATACTTAAGCCTAGGCAAAACTTTATTTTAGGCTAGGCATAAATATTTAAGGCTAAGCAGAACTTTTTATTTTTGACGCTAATACCGCGCCATAATCAACTCTTGTTATGTAATTTCAAATATAATAAACTCGCCAAAGGCTCGTTTATTATATTTTGAAATTACATAACTCTAGTTGATATCCATCATATACAATTCAATGTTATATAATCGGGAAAACTATGACACGATTCGGAGAAAAAAGAAATTGGTATGGGGACTTTTTTGAAACACGTGGATTGAAAGTTTTTTACTTCGGAAATTCGAATTTAAGACTAGGGGTTTGGGAAATATAAAGGCACCAAATGTAAATGCACAAGGAATCGGGATTTCATTTGTTTTTAAGTTCCTTTGCAGTTCGGGATTTCGGGATTCAGTAAAAATAAAGTCGAGATTCCGGGATGAGACCCCTACTCCCCTCCCCTCAGAAATGACAAGAATTCTAAGAAATGTTTATTATACACAACACGCCAGATGAGGAGTCTGGTTTTTACAAGCTATTGAAAAAAAATAACATTTTCCTATTTTACAGTACAGGCCGTTTACAAGCATGTGTTTTTATAAATCTGGAACTAATATAACAGAGATATGTTAGTCCCAAATTTTAAATCAACTAAGTTTAACCCCACAGCAATTTTTGCGCCTGTCCCAAGTCAGGAATATATTGGTCATTGGCTTGTCCTTGTCTTATAAAATTTTAGTTTCTTGATATTTGGGTTATTGGATGTGGTTTGTTTCCATTGATTTATTCACCCTTTTTTACCTTTTTTCTGGCCATTTAGGGCTTGCTATATGGTGTGAGGTTCCTCACTGTGTTGAAGACCGTACGGTGACCCCTAGATGCTTTGTTTTGGGTCGTTTTAACCTGGATATGGGATGTTGTCTCCTTGACATTTACCCCATTTCATTTCTTTTTCATAATGAGAGAACTTAGGGAGAGAGCGCCATATCTTTGAATTTAGGTATTTTGTTTACATATTTGTTCAAATAGTTACAAACATAATGGCCAAGTATACGATTCCAATCGGCTAGGTATTTCAAATGAGATCTTTGAATGTGTTTACCCTTAGGGTCCAGTGCTAAACTACGGTTCCCTATTGGGGCCATCTTGGATCTGAAATGGACTTGTCGGGCATATTTTCGAAGGGGACCAATTAAGGACAGTTGTGACCAAGCATTATTAAAATTGATCAGGCACTTAAGATCTCTGAATGTGTTTTCCCATAGGGTCCAATGTTAAACAACGCGGCGGTCATCTTGGATCTGATACCTTGCCGGAAACATTTGAGGGGGCAACTACTCCAGGTACAGTCTCAGCGGAGAAGATCTTTGAATGTGTTTCCAATAAAGTCAATGTTAGACGAAGTTCCCCGCTGACAGCCTTATCGGATGAGGTCGGCAACTTCCAACATGAAAATAAATGTAGTCTTGGCATACTGGACATTTTTGCATTAAATCTTAACCTCTGCCTCAAATGTTTTTTTTGAAATATAAGGCAAAATGTATAAAATTACTAAAAATATCAATAAAGGACAATAACTCCAATATAGGCATTAAGATTTTCTTCAAAATTTCTAGTTGGGTAAAAATTGATATCATGCTGAACATTTTTGTAATTAAAGTCGACCTTTATCCGTAATAGTTTTTGATAAAAAGAAAATTAAAATTTTTGTAGAGCGGTAAGATCTTGTCATACTGGTCATTTTTACTACTTGTCAGAATTTTGATATCTATAATGGTTTTTGCAAAAAATGGCAATTTACCCCCATGTTCTTTTTTAGTAACGGCAACCATGTTGTTAGGTCCTTGTACCCCTAGGACACAATTTTGATTCTAGATACCCTTGTAATGATTCAGACAAGTTTGGATAAAATTTACCCAGTGTTTTAAGAGGATAAGATTTTTGAAAAAGTTTACGACAGACGGACATCGACAGACGCCAAGTGATTGCAATAGCTCACATGGTCTCTCAGGCCAGGTGAGCTAAAAAGCAGAAGTATTAGGAAACTTTTTAGTAGTGTGTTTACGCAAGATCCTGATGGAGACATACCAAGCATAGATCTAGCAAATATAGATTGTGAATGTAGGGGAGACATACCAAGCATAGATCTAGCAAATATAGATTGTGAATGTAGGGGAGACATTCCAAGCATAGATCTAGCAAATATAGATTGTGAATGTAGGGGAGACTTACCAAGCATAGATCTAGCAAATATAGATTGTGAATGTAGGGGAGACATTCCAAGCATAGATCTAGCAAATATAGATTGTGAATGTAGGGGAGACATTCCAAGAAAAGGAAATACAATAACTATTACATGACTTAACTGTCAATAAATCCCCTGTCACAGATGGCTTATATTCAAAATTGTTCAGTAAAAGAACCCCCTGTCAATTATATACAATATACATCAATGAGGGAAGTGAATAGTACCCGCCACTTGGAAGGAATGAATCATGAAACTAGAAAGATATATATATATATATAACCAGACTTAACTAATCGATCAAATTGATAATCGATCACGTATCAATAACAAGAGGCTCTCAAGAGCCTGTATTGCTCACCTGGCCCTTGATTAACATAGACATTTTATGTTAAAGTGCCCATATGTATAGTTAAACTTGCAATAAATCCAATATCCCTAATTAGTTAAAGGGGAGAAGACCTCTGTTAGTGTTTCCCATGTAGTCCAATGTTAAACTATGTTCCCTGCTGGCAGCAATCTTGGATAAATATGAACCTAAAAAAAACAGTTTTCTTTTCAGGGGTCCACATAAAGACTATTTTGACCAAGTTTGGTTCCATTGGCTAAGTAGTTTCAGAGGAGATCATTGAATGTGTTTTCCCATAGGGTCCAGTGTAAAAAACTACTTTCCCTGCTGGCGGCCATGTTGGATATCGCGCTGACCTGAAAAACATATTTTCGCAAGGGACCACTCAATAACTATTGCGGCGAAGTTTTGTTCCAATTGAGTACATTCAGAGGAGATCTTTGAATGTGTTTTCCCATAGGTTCCAATGTTAAATCTATGTTCCCCACTGGCTGCCATGTTGGATATAGTGCGATCCTGAAAAACACCTTTTTTGCAAGGGACCACCTATTGACTAATGTGACCAAGTTTGGTTCCAATTGGCTCAGTAGTTTCAGAGAAGAAGATCTTTGAAAGTGTTTTCCC